>OX235274.1:104523687-104585467 GCA_944472155.2 Trichobilharzia szidati | reverse complement strand
TGCTCTAGGAACCTGATTTTTCGTGCTCACTCGGGAACATTTACTTATATGGTTAAATAAAAGTGTAGTTAGAAGCATCAATAAGTCTATATTAGAACAACTGGTCCAAAGCAGCCACAAAGCTAATTTTGAAGATTCCTTCTCCATTATTTATCGCTTACTAAATAAGTACCCAAAACCATCGAGGTACCGCACACTCGAAACAGCAGAGGCTATCGTGATTCTCATGAAACAACCGCTATTCTGTGTACAGAAGGGGCAAGTCCGATCAGAGACTACTACTACCCTGATCGGCCTTCAGCGGAGACTATAAATTCATGAATCTGTATTGTTATCTTTCCTAATTTGCCTGTCTGATATTCAGTGTGTATTGTTATGTTGATCCTATCGAACTGTAATCCATTGATATTACTATTATTATTGATTCGATGTTATTTAAACAATATTCATGTTGTTGATGACAATAATGCATTCATTAGTATGTATGTATAACTGCAGAACCTGATGAAGAGCAGGTTATCGAAAAGAATATTCTCTTTTATTTAGTAACCATACTTTTGAAACATTTTAATGGGCATTTTTATTCACTTAAAATATGGACACGTCTAAAACTGTAATGAAAGTTGTAAATGCAAATTACGTTAAAGATTACAAATGAAATTTAAAGATTTTTGCAGGAAACGTCACCCATATACTACTTGAAAATTATTATCAGTAGCACATACCACACAACGGTACAATAGATTTTTAGAGGTATTCCTTTCTTAAATAATGACAAAAAATTAGTAGCGATTAACTCAGCAATGAGTATTATTATATTATTATTGTTTCCTTTAATTCCTAGAGGAACATAGGGCTTCAGCCGTGCGTCTCCATTGCGTTCGGTTCTCTGCTAGAGTCTTCACCTGGCTCCAAGTTTGCCCACACGCTTTCATCTCCTCTTCACATGACCTCCTCCAATTCACCCACCCTCACACTGACGACCAACTCGCCGCTTCCCATTCTGTCGGGTTCCACTCGAGCAATGGCTTGTCTAGTGATGTCACTTGATGGTTTCCTCAGAGTATGACCAGCCAATCCATCTCCATTTCTTCCTGCCTATTTGTTTCACAATCGGTTCCTGCTGTGTTGGTTCGCTCATTGCCAGAGATCTCTGTTGCTGACCTTTTCTAGCCATCTGATATTGAGTATTGAGCGAAGACAAGTGTTAATGAAGGTCTGTAGTTTGTTTGAGGTGTTCTTTATGACGCGTATTGCAAGTCTCTGATCCGTATAGTAGCACTGACTTCACATTGGAGTTGAAAATCCGGATCTTATTTTCATTTTCATGCTGAGTGCCGTTGACCTCCACACAGACTTGAGAGTAGTGAAAGCTTGTCTTGCTTTTCCGATTCTTGCTTTGATATCCTCGTCAGTTCCGCCTGTAGTTGAGACGATGCTTCCCAGGTCGGTTGGTGAAGGAGGTTGTTTCTTTCAGGTTCCTTCAATTTACACTGATTGTACATTGATTGTCTGAACAGCTAAGTGATAACATCTCTAACTGCAAGACTGGGTGAATCGGGTCGGTTTAGATCTCAGAAAAGACATCAGTACCATCAAGATTTCAGATGTTCCTGGCTGAGTGGTAAGTGCCAGTGAGCACGGATTCTAGATCCAAGGCTATCTGCTAATAGTCTAAGAACATTTAGTGATTTAAAACACTAAAATGATGAGCCAGATAAAATGCTGGCCCTACTGCAAACATGACTAGTAGCATGCATTCTAGACCAGACTTGTAAATTTACCATTTCTCTCTTCTCAGTCTACCTGCCAATGAAAATTATGTGTAGAACTTTAAATTAATGAATACAAATATGTATTTATGTGCTCATTGCAAAATCTGATGACTTTACCTTTCATCTTTATACGTTCAAGAGTTCACATTGTTGAAAATGCTCAAAATTAAGCAAACTTATGTTAAGTTCTTCTCCCAAATTTTATTTAACTGAAGAGCATTAGTAATAAAAGTTACTTTAAAATTATGTGGGTGTTCATTAAGCAGTATTTAAGAGTTAAATTGAACAGTAATCATTTCTCATCGCATTGCTGATATCTACAGAAGTCAATCAGTTCAACGAATATACATTCAAACTAAAACTAATGAGTGATTCTTGATGACAACAGAAAGCTGGTAAAAGGTCTTAGAACAGAGTCTCGTGATTATTTAAAATAATCTTGCAGATTATTCAGAGAATCAGGAGCTGCAGATAGACCACAAGCCAAGTTCAACACTCAGAAACTGAAGGACCAGGACACAAAGGACATCTTCACTGCAAGTATAAAAGACAAAGCCGAGACACAAATCAACACTGGCGAAGAGGTCAGCGTCGAAAAGCACTGGAACAACTTGAAGACAGTGTTGAGTCAAACCTGCATGGAAGTTCTAGGCAGAAAGAAGAGACAGGACAAACAGTGGCTCACTACGGACACTTGGAGACTAATAGAAGAGAGAGGGGTGGGGAAACAAAAGATTATCCAGTGCACTGATGAGCAACAAAAACAGGATTTGAATGCAAACTACAAGACACTGAACAAAAGAGTAAAGAAGAGTGCCAGAGAACACAAAAGAAAGTATTATGAAGCCATGGCAAGTGAAGCAGAACAAACTGCAGGTAAAGGAGACCTCGCAACACTCTACCAAACAACTAGGTACCTATCGGGCAAAAGTTTGACACAAATTAAGCCAGTGAAAGATGACAACGGAAAGTCACTCACCATAGAAGTGGAGCAAAGGAAACACTAGGCTGAACACTTCAAAAGACTCCTAAATCGACCACCACAGATAACGCGCCCCACAATACGAACAACGGAAACAGAGCTACCAGTGAACACCAACCCCCTGACGAAATCAGAAGTCCTGAAGGCAATCAAGATGATAAAAGCTGGAAAAGCAGCAGGACCAGATGGAATCCCAGCAGAAGCATTGAAAACGGACCCAGAGACAACAGCGGACTTGATGACGCCACTACTGGAGAAGGTGTGGAAAGAAGGCAAAGTACGCGAGGATTGGAAGAAAGGATACTTATTCAAACTACCAAAGAAAGGAGACTTAAGTCAATGCAAGAATTGGCACGGAATCATGCTCCTGTCTATCCCAAGCAAAATACTAAGCCGCATCATCCTGGAGAGAATCAAACAAGCCCTGGATGAAAAACTTCGACCGGAACAAGCTGGATTCAGGAGAAACCAGTCATGTATTGATCAAATCGCCACACTACGGATCATCATTGAACAAAGTTTGGAATGGCAGTCACCTCTCTATCTCAACTTCATCGACTTTGAAAAGGCATTCGACAGACACCATCGATCGAGAGGTGATTTGGAAACTACTTCGCTACTACGGTGCCATCAACAATTATACATCTCATCCAACAGCTGTACGACAATGCTGCATGCCAAGTAATCCACAACGGGAAACTCACGGAATCCTTCGAAGTGAGGACAGGAGTAAGACAAGCTGGCTGCCTACTATCGTCAATGATTTTCCTGATTGCAGTAGATTGCATAGTGCGACTGACAGCGACAGACAGCGAGGAAACAGGCATAAAGTGGACTCACAC
Organism: Trichobilharzia szidati; assembly: GCA_944472155.2. Taxonomy (NCBI): domain Eukaryota; kingdom Metazoa; phylum Platyhelminthes; class Trematoda; order Strigeidida; family Schistosomatidae; genus Trichobilharzia; species Trichobilharzia szidati. The sequence continues at coordinate 104,581,868 of OX235274.1, read as the reverse complement.
AAAAAACTTGGAGGATCTGGACTTCGCCGATGATATATGTCTAATTTTCCACAAACTGGAAGATATGCAAGCGAAAAGCAACAAGTTAGCAGAAGAAGCATCAAAGATAGGACTTCAGGTGAACATAGAGAAAACAGAGGTGATGAAGATTCCTGGGCAACACCACCAACAGCAACAACAACAAGAGACAACGATCAGCATAAATGGGAAGAACCTGAAAGAAACAACCTCCTTCACCAACCGACCTGGGAAGCATCGTCTCAACTACAGGCGGAACTGACGAGGATATCAAAGCAAGAATCGGAAAAGCAAGACAAGCTTTCACTACTCTCAAGTCTGTGTGGAGGTCAACGGCACTCAGCATGAAAATGAAAATAAGATCCGGATTTTCAACTCCAATGTGAAGTCAGTGCTACTATACGGATCAGAGACTTGCAATACGCGTCATAAAGAACACCTCAAACAAACTACAGACCTTCATTAACACTTGTCTTCGCTCAATACTCAATATCAGATGGCTAGAAAAGGTCAGCAACAGAGATCTCTGGCAATGAGCGAACCAACACAGCAGGAACCGATTGTGAAACAAATAGGCAGGAAGAAATGGAGATGGATTGGCTGGTCATACTCTGAGGAAACCATCAAGTGACATCACTAGACAAGCCATTGCTCGAGTGGAACCCGACAGAATGGGAAGCGGCGAGTTGGTCGTCAGTGTGAGGGTGGGTGAATTGGAGGAGGTCATGTGAAGAGGAGATGAAAGCGTGTGGGCAAACTTGGAGCCAGGTGAAGACTCTAGCAGAGAACCGAACGCAATGGAGACGCACGGCTGAAGTCAATAAAATGTCAATCACCCTGATGACGTAGAGTAATACACACACGGATGACAATCGATGGTGATATATAGAAGTGAATAATCTCGTTAGATCGTTGAAGAAAATCGGTAGGGAGCCCTGCACATCGATTTTATTGTTTGTTGCCGCTCACATGTCTCTATGTGGTTATCTGAGACTTGCGAATTACCTCCGATAGATTTGTAACGAACACTTCGATTTTAACACTGAGCAGTAACCAGTGTAATGCTTATAAAGGGTCGTTTGATGCAGTAGTTTGTTGCCAGGGTCGATGAGAATTTCAGAATGGACATGAGTTTCTTCAAAACTGGAGATAATATGCTTTGGTGACAGGTAATTGTTAGTAATCACGGAATCTAGACCCAAGGCTTTCTACCGATTGTCTCCAACCACTGTGCGTCAGTGGCTAAGGGGTAGAATTTTTGTCAACTACTTATGTTTTCCAGGGTTCGATCACCGGCTGACGCACTCCTAAGCCTCGCCTAGCTGATAATAAGACCGTTTAAGAAGGGAGGTTGGGCATGAGGCTAACAACCCCTGCTGCCGAAGCTTCACAGATATAGCTTGAAGCCTTGTATTTCACTGGGAGCGTAGAGGACAAAAAAGTATCCTGGTTTATACACTCATGTAACAATGGCCAACATAAGGAAAGTGGCTGTACAAATTTCTTCTGAACACACAGGTTAGGCTTCTTCAGGTGGATTACTATTGCATCATCTGTATACAGAAGACGAACGTCAACCTTTATGCTCACTATCTACAAGGTGTGCTGCTAAAACAGAGCTGCGAAAAGATCTTGTCTGTTTTTCTTGCTTAACCATGCTGGATGATGTTCAGAAATACAATGATGAACCTGCCTAAATGTACGCCCGATGTAGTTAACTCCGCAGCTGCAGTCAAAAACTGGTAGATATACACAGAGGCGGAAGCAAATTTCGGCAGTTTATCCTTATTTCTTGAACACAGAATATGGATGATAGTGAAAAATGTATCAGTAATCACAGAATCTAGACCTAAGACTTTCTACAGACTGCCTCCAACCATGTAATAATAGTTTAGATTGAATCAGGATGACCTAGTTTGTTGACCACATTACTAACATAACTGATAGAATATATATATATATGAAATAGCTTTTAAAGTTTTCCACTCTTTATCTTTAAATAACATTTACTTTAAATTAGTAAGTGACTATTTAAATTTATCAGTCAATCAACTTTGTCTGTTATTTTAAAACAAATGATGTTGACTGAACGACATACGCTTTCTTTTTCTAAATAAAATTAATGAGAGAGAGAGAGAGAGTAAAACAAACAGTGTGGACAATTTTTGAATGAATACATTTCATTGTGAGTTTCTACATAGACTGAATATATAATGAATGCAGACCAAATTATCTTGGGTGTGTCTGTAAATTTAAATAAACCTCACCCCACCCCCCAAAAAAAGGTTTTACAATAATTTCATTACTATTCATTCATGTAAAATATTCCTAAATAAATAAAGAATGCTTAAATATTCATGGGGAATATTATACAATCCAGTAGTGAATAAAAGTCACATAAAAGTCTAAAAATAATCCATTAAGATAAAAGTTAAAATTTTCTTCTGCGATGAAAGGATGAACTTCACTTCATGCGTACACCCCGTTTTTACTCTTATACATGTAAGAAGGACAGACAGAGAGAGAGATATATAATTTGCAAACAAGTTAAATAACTATACCGCACAACAACAAATGGAATGCGTTAGGAAAGCGGTGAAATTTCGTGTTCAAGTTATGCATTTAAATATACTCTGATAGATGAAGACAGAATAAGCTATCAACATTCTAATCAGAATAAAATATTTAAAGCAGTTAGTTCCCTTTATGAATTTCGACAACACAATGTATTGGCGCAACACATTTCGGACATTCTGATCACACACACACACACGCACTTGTCATTAACAGTTTTTACAGAAGGCAAGAAGGCATGAATAATTACAATACAGGTCAGATTGGAGACAGGTCAAGGTCACAAATACATTTGAGGGCGAGCATTATCGCCAGATCGATGGTGTTGCTATGGGAAGCCCCCTAGGTCCATTGTTGGCTGATACATATATATATATATGTCACATGTCGACAACATAGTGGAGAAGGAAATTGGAAAAGTTTATTTTTATAAAAGATATGTAGATGACATAATAGTCATTTGTGATAAACCGACAGACGCCATAGAAATCCTGAACCGGATCAACAGAGCACAAAACAGTATATCACTAACATACGTTAAAGAGAATAATGGATGCCTGCCATTTTTAGATATACTAATAATCCACCGAGAAGATGGGTCAGTAAAATGATCTGTCTACAGAAAGTCCACATGGACGGGACAGTATCTAAATTATCATAGTTTCTGTCCACTGCAGTATAAGAAGGCGTTGGTTAAATGTTTGTTCAAGCGCATTCACCGTATATGTACTGCCGATACAATTGAAGAAGAAAGACAACACCTCACTGAAATATTGTTAGACAACAATTACCCACTGAGATTTATTAGACGTTACGGAAGTGTCAAACATAGAGCTTTACCAATCCAATCAGCTCCCAAAAAGGATGTTTACATATCCTTACCGTTTAGAGGTGATCAACAAAGTCTAGTCACTAGACAAAGATTCAAGGCCGCAATTAATAGAACCTATTATGCAGCTAAACGTATCTTCATAGAGAAAACGAGAACCATGCTGCTCTGTAAACCCTCACATTATCCGAACGATAGTGTCACATCCCACTGTGTTTATCAATTTACATGTATGTGTGGAGACACGAACATAGGGAGGACCCATCGGTCTCTGCAGGTTAGGGCTACAGAACACATTTCAAAGTAGATGCAACAACAAATTAAATCGCCAGACACAATTGAACCCGGAAATAGATGTCCAACATCATCTATAGCGAAGCATATTATAGAGACAGGTCATAAGGTTGATTTCAACAATGCCTTTAAGCCGATATATAAAACAAGGTTGGGCCACATACTTAAATTCATTGAAGCCTTAGCCATAAAAAGACTTAAACCTGTCTTATGTGTCCAAAAGTTATTTGTTATCACCTTAAACCTGCCTTGGTAATCCAATTTAGAACCAAGGACCAATTTACTTCTTAATATTTTCAACCCCTTCTTTGCCTTGCTTTTTTCTCCTTTTATCTTTCTTACCCACAGCTTTTGTGTCTCCCTACCCATTATTTGTGACCTTGACCTGTATACAATCTGACCTGTATTGTAATTATTCATGCCTTCTTGCCTTCTATAAAAACTGTGTATGACAAGTACGTGTGTGATCAGAATGTCCGAAATGTGTTGTGCCAATACATTACACGTTTCAGATAAACTACGACGTCTTATTGTGTTGTCGAGAATAAAATATGGAACGTGTCTATCTACACCACCAGTGAATTGAAGTTTTTTGTAGCGATTGGGTTGAGGAGAATGTCGAGTAACAGATATCGTGCACCTGCTAGAGGGCGTCGACTGGAACCCTAATGGGAAACGATGAGTTAAGCGTTCAATGACAACATGGAGGAAATTGTTTGAGCTTATGGACAAACGAGGAGACAATTGTAAGCGACTATAGCAAACCAAGATGAAATGGAAATGCAGAGATACGTTAAGGATACTTTTATAATTTGCGATGAAACATTTGATCAAGACTATCTCCTGAAAAAATTTTCAACGCTGCATACTCATCCATAAAATCCACCCTAGAAAGTGAATCAAACATGCTGTTTCCATTCCTGGATATATATTACTTATTAGAAGATAAGACTACTGGATTTAAAGATCAATAAACCGAAAACTAACATCGACTTGAGAGTTTATTAACTTCTATAGCTTCGTCCCACTAATCCAAAAACAAAACTTAACACATAACTTATGCTCAAGGATTCGAAAGATATGATAGAGAATAAATTAAAATTACTCTGAGGAACCCTACTGGAGAAAGGTTATTTATCCAGATTTATCGAAAAAAATATGGAAGAAAAACCTCCGTCGCTGAGAATTACAACTGCTCCTTAGAAGACTGTCTTCATGAACCTACAATTCAAAAGTGACAATGAAGCAGAAATGCTTAGAAACTGCCTTTCCAAATTTCTGAAGAAGATATTTCAAGCAAACATCTTACGAATCACATTCTTCAGCAGACAGTTAATCCACTCAAGCCTTAAGGATACTACACCACTTTTGACTAGTTAAATCTATTGTACTTGTTCCTGTGGAGCAAAGTAAATTGACTATTCACAACGCCAAGTCTTCAAACGTATTCAACCTGGCTGACCAGAGACGGAAGGAAGAGGACTAGTAGTTGTCTCCTCCAACTACGTTGTCAACTCTGGACATCGGGCACGGTTGCACGACTGTCTCTCACAAAGGACTCTGAGTGCACCATTTATACATAGTCGAATCATTCTGGCTATTGGGACCTGAAATCACTCCTCTGCGTTGAAAAGCACTACAGACATTCAATTGCCTTACTATGACCACTGCAACGTTTCTTTCCACAATTTCGTTGCATTTTGTTGTTTAAGTTTATTATTATGACTCTGCAATCAATCTATTATTTTCTACTGATAACATTGCATTTCTTATTTAAATTTTGTATAAGCGCTTTACCGTTTTCCCATTAGTTTTTGTCCAGTTCGTGCATTTACACTGATTAGTCATTTTTCATACTTATTACGTCATTTTAATTTAATTTTTTGTTTATTTTATTCCTTTAGGTTCCCAGTGGAAAATAGGGTTTCAAGCGTCAGCTTTGAAGTTTCGGTAGCGGTGGTGTTTATATTTACGGGATGGGATTGCTAGCCTCATATCCAGCCTTCCCTCTTGATACCAGTTTTATTACTGGCTTAGCGAGGTAATGCAGCAGTGCGTCGGTGGCTGGGGATCGAACCCCAAACCACCTGAGTGGTCATTTTAACCTCTGCCATCTTTTTCTATTCCCCAATTATTCAACCCCTTATAGATTAAACCTTACATCATATAATACACTTTCTAGAACAAATTTACCAGTGTCTGGTTGGTCTTATGAATTCTTTGTTAAATATATACAGCTTATGAAAATGAATTGTCTAAAAGAAAATTTTCTTCTCTGGTTTTAGCGTCTTTTTTGCTTATGAGTTGTTGAAACCGTATTTGCCACTCGACACCTAAGGGATTAATAATAATAATAAGACACCACAACTGTTTTCCTCTCAAAAAGACTCTATTTTCGAATACTAGTCTACGATTACAATCAATTTAAGAGAATTCCTTCGGTAAATTTAACTGAATGAGTAGTAATCACAAACAAATTTGTGTAAAGACACTCAAATTTAAAAAAAAACTATCCATTTAAAATGTAAATCAGTATGAGAACCATAAAAAATTAAGGAACACTAAAAGCTGTTTCACTTCAGTTTGAAGTGCTTGACTAATTTTCACCCATGGTAATCGACACAACAACTATAAAAGCTGGCAACTTATAAACTTCTCACCAGTCAGTAAGGAAACATTTTCTGTTTTATATCTGGTAGACGTTTTAAGCTGTTCTATAAATCTAAAATATATATGCAGGATAAAATTAGTCCAAAACCAGTCGTCCACTGAGAAATCTTAAACAGTGCAAAAATTACTTCAGATTATTACAGTGACCAGAATCGACTTGTTGTGGTCTTTGCATCCTACTGTATAGCCGTTTGAAACTTCCTTGAGAGAAGCATAGTTACAAAAACGCTGTAAATACAGTAAAAAGACGACTGCTTGTGGTTAGATCTATGTGGTTCTATTCGATAACAACAACAAGAATAATAACACAAAAAACTCAAAATTACCTCAACAGTGCAGTCGGGCAGCTATACAGACAAGGTAAACTTCAAAGTACAAAACAAGTGGAACTGAAGGACAAAATTAGCTAATCGAACTTCAATTGTAAGCAATAACTTAGAATCAAGTAGAATATCTCCTATCTCTAACTGATATCAATCCGTGATCAACTCGTAAAAACAAATCTAATCCTTACAGACCAAGTATAGAAAATTAATCTGATGCTCGCTAGTGACTTGCTACAGGATGGAGTTTCCTGGAGTTCTAGTGAGAAGTTGTGACCAGTGAGTTCCATTGAGTCACGTGTGAGGATGGATGTCTCACTGATGACATTGGTTGGGGTCGTGCTAAATCACGAATTGGTAGAAGTTAGAATTCATGCACTGGCCACTGAATCGGGTCCCAGTGGCTGAATGGTATACGAGCTTGCCTTGTAACCAGAAGGTCCTGGGTTCGAACCCCGGTGGGTGCGTACTGATGAAGAGTCCCAAACTAGGACAAAACAGCTATCCAGTACTCCCAGGTTTTCCAATGGTTCTCTAACCAATGTCAGCTCATGATGAAATCCTGTAACCAATAAAAAAGTTATTTGAAACATCCAGATAAGAACTAACAATATTGTAATTAGATCGTTCAGCAGGTATTTTCCAAACAGTTATATCATTCCAAAGTACAAACTACTGATAAGTGATCAGAGAATGCAATAAATTCAAGCTGTTCTTCTCTCGCAGATGTATTATTATTTCTACGCATTTTCGAAGCTATGGGAATTTGAGAGAACAAAATCCTAGTGCTGCTATACAAAGGAAGATTGTTCTACCTTTGTCTTTCCCTTATTATTATTGTTTTCTTCAGTTACTAGAGGAACATTGGGCTTCAGCCACACGTCTCCATTGCCTTCCTTTCTCCGCCAACGTTTTCACCTGGCTACACGTCTGCCCACATGCTTTCATCTCCTCTTCACATCACCTCCCCATGTTACCCAACCCTCGCACTGACAACCAACTCACTGCTCCCCATTCGGGTTCCACTTGAGCGATGGCCTGGCATGTGCTGTCACTCACATGATGGTTTGGTTTCTCAGAGAATGGCCAGTCCAATCCACCTCCATTTCTTGTAGCATTGAGCGAAGACAGCTGTTGGTGAAGGTCTGTAGTTTGTTCGAAGTGCTCTTCATGACACGTCAAGTCTCTGGCAGATGTGTTGATATTTTATTCAAATACATAAAGTGTATCGATTTCATGAAATACTAATTGAATTTAAGTACTACTTGATTAAGTTTATCCTGAATTCCATAAATAAATAAAAAAGAATACTCAGATTTAATCTAATAAGTAGTCAGTTTAAATTAACTTAAATTTTTTCCCATCAATCATATTAAATTAAAGTAAATCACATTACAGACCATTTGAAAGTGAAATTTTCCCTTAACAGAGACATCTAGTTACATTTTTCTTCAACGAAGATGTGTCACCAGTAAAGACACTATTCCCTGGATAACTTTCACACGTGAAAAAAAAACGAAAGGCCTCTTACTAGGTGTTAAGAAATAGGTGTAATTCGTTTAAACACCTATTTACTTCATATATTTTAACCAAAGTACAGGATTATTTCACAATTTCTTAGACAACTTTTTTAGAATTTCAATTACTTTTGGTACACCAAGATGGACATATTTCAAGAGTAAAAACCAGTTGGAAAAGTAGTTAAAAAATTTGAGAAATATTCGAAAGTTAGTTCATCTAAGTATGGAAATTCTTAACTACTGAACCAAAACGTCAAATTTATTTTAAATTTAGCCTAGATCTCTCAAGTGTCTCGTTGAGCATGTTACTGTTTCCAACTGGTTAGTTGATAACTTCCATTTTACTTAATAAACAATATTAGGCTACAGTCAAATATTATTTATGTATTATTCCTTTGTGTTCCGACTGGAATATACGGCTTCAAAAGAACATCTCCATTTCGTCCTACTGTCTACCATACCCTTCACCTGGACCCAAAATTATCCATAAGTTCTCATCTCCTCATCGCACGATCGCCTCCATATCATCAATGGACCCACCTCCAATACGTCTTTTCCCATTCGACTTCCATTCGAGTGATGGCCTATCTCGCGATGTCACACAACGGTCTCCTCAGTGTGTGCCCAGTCCATCTCAGTAGTCCCAGTATCTTAATGGTCTACGAGCTCGCTAGCCTTGTAACCAGAAGGCCCTGGGTTAGAACCCCGGCGGGTGCGTACTGATGATGAATTTCAAACTAGGCTGATGAAACAGCTGTCTAGTATTCCCTGGTTGGTTTTCCAATGGTTCTCTAACGGATGTACTAATTGAAATCCTGTAACCAATCAATCAAATCCCTACAAACCAATACTTGAAAATCTCCATTTACTTCTACATATTTGTTGAACCAGCAATAGGTTCTCACCTGTTAGTTCGTTCCGAGAGTTTCTTGTTGTTAATCCTTTCTGGCCGGCCTCCTGACCAGTCGAAATGCTTTTGGTGACGCGCAGTGCTAGCTTCTGACTCAATGTGGAGGAACTGACTGATGTAACATTGTTGGTGAAAATCTGAATTCCGCTCCTCATGCTGAGTTAATGGAGCTGATTCCTATCCCGAATTTGGAGTGATGAAGGTGGTTTTGATATCCCCATATGTATTGTCACCTGTAATTGAAACGATGCTGGCCAGCTAGATAAGTGAAGGAAGTGATGTTGTTGAAATTTTTTCCGTTGATAATGATTGGTGTTTGTTGTTGTTGTTGTAGTTTTTGTTGGCTGGTTGTCTTCACCACCTGTGTCTTGTCAATGTTCACTTGAAATCCTGTCTTCACCTGATGCTTCTTCTGTCAACTTGTTGGTTTTCATCTATATGTCTTTGAATTTCTATCAACTAATCTATCTTTTTTCTTTTTTTCCTTTACGTTCTTCAGTGGAACATAGGGCTTCAAGCTAGTGGTTTGAAGTTTCTGCAGCAGTGTTTATTTTACAGGATGGGGTTGCTAGCCTCATACCCAACCTTTCCTCTTCACCAGCATTACTTCTAGCTTAGAGAGGTAAAGGAGTGCGTCTGTGGCCGGTGATCGAACCCCGGACCATGTGCATGGTCGGTCTATCTTCCTCTGTCCATATTCTTGAGTCAACAAGCTCCATTTTAACCATGACTACAAGAAATTCCCCTCAATGGTAACCATCACCAATGTAAGGTGATTTGATATTCTGATGTGATGTTGATTTGAAGTCAACATTAGCTCATCAGTGAGTGTACTGTGTTACAGAGTTCCAGTATTTTATCTTCCACAATGATTCTCTAATCGATGAAGTTACTTACTTAAACCACTACTTATTCAGAGTCTAAACTTTTCACTCAACTCCAGTAATCACGTAAATTTGTTATCAATTTATCATGATACTCTCAAAAGTTGACTATAAAAACAAATCAATTAAACTCTAAATTCTATTGTTTCGATTAATAATAAAGACATCAAGATGAATCACGTCAATTTACGTAATAATAGATTGAAAATAGCGCTAAATTTGTTTATCAAATGAAAGCGTACATTTTCAAGAGATTTTTAATTTTTCTATTCCTCATTTTGGATAAATTGTATTTTAGTGACAGCTAAAGAAGCCTGTGTAGACCGGTCTATTTGTAGAGAAGTAATACTTCTTTATAGTTAGTTGTATATGTTAGGGAAGAGTGAATAACAGAGAGGCAGAGAAAAAGAGAAGCAATATAAAGGTGAAATCAGAAGCGTGACGTTTTTCATTCATTATTCCCTTGTGTTCCGATTAGAAGAGACGGCTTCAAAAGAACATCTACATTTTGTGCTATGCCCTTGGTTACTCTTCACCTGGATCCTAAAATTATCCATGAGCTCTGATCTCCTCCATTTCACTCTCGGCCACACACCCAACTCGGCGTTTCCCCTTTTCGAGTCCCACTCGAGAGATGGCCTATCCCGCGACATCACACAATGGTCTGCTCAGTGTGTTCCCAATCCATATCCATCTCCCTCCACATATTTCTTGGGACAGTAATAGGTTCTCGCCTGTTGGTACGTTCCGGGAGTTTCTTGTTGCTAATTTTGTCTGACCATCCATCCATCCAATCTACGCTGCTTTCTGTGGCGCACAGTGCTAGTTTCTGACCCAATGTGGAGGAAGTGGCTAAATTGACATTGGTGTAGAAAATTCGAATTCTGTTTCTCATACTGGGTGAATGGAGGTGATTTTCCAACTGATTTCAGATTGACGAATGTGTGTCTTGCCCTTCTGATTCTTGCTAGTTTTAACACCTTCAAGCATTCTGTCGCCTATATTTATAATTTCTTCTAATAGATTATTTCTTGTTTGGTGAAGAAACTTTAAAGAAAAATAACAAAAACTACCTTACTATATTGCAGTGTTAAAATTTGCTTACAGTTCAGAAGTTATGGTAACTCAACTGTGAAAAGCATAAATCGTTTTCACACTTTGCTGTTGAATCTTTCACCCAATACTTCAGTAACCATGTCGTTATTGCTTAAACTTTGAACGGTGAAGTAGAATAAAAAAATGCATAGCCATAGATGATATTGTGATGTCACAGCTAGAAGCGCAAGCAAATCAGAGTATTTAAGTGAGGTGTGGTGAGTGCTACTTATAATCCGATATAAGTAGTATATCAGAAACGAATTCAGAAAAGTAATAATATGTTTGGAACACTGGAAAGAGCAATCAAAGAAGAGAACCATGAGAAGAATGTTACCATATGATGCAGAATCCAAGAAGCTATCGAATGTGACGATATTCGACCAATTCGTCAAGGATGTGGTAAATGATGTGCAAATGGCAGGTTGAGAATATGGTATACCAAATTTAGCTATGTACCATACGTTTCCCAAGTAATCTACTTTCCAGCCTCCTCGGTCTATTCTTCTTTACAGAAGAAGCAGTAGACTTTTCTGATGTGAGACTAGTCTGGGAAGAATGTCAGCTGTCATTGTGTTTTTTTTCTGATACTCATTCACACACGCGCACATTAACTAACAAACAATATGCTGAGTATATAATCAGTCAAGCCTCTTTTGGATAAGTGAAGACAGGGAACTATTCATTGACAAGGTTGTTTATCATTATTAATATTAGGTCAACAAATCAATTTCCGGTCTACTTATTTAAGCAGTAATGGTAGGCTGTGAGACTGTTTATTATTGTTTATGGATAATAATTAATTTTGCCGACAACTCACTCAGTAAACAATATCTTATCCTCACGGTGTGTTTTGATCAAAATAGTTTGCATGAAATACTATAGGAAAAATTATAGTATTATTATTATTCCCTTGCCTTCCGAGTGGAGCGTACGGCTTGATACATATTCTGCAGTCCTCTTCATCTGGGTCCCCGACTACCCATAATCTCTCATTTCCTCTTCGCCACATGATCTCCTCCATATCACCCTCGCACTGACGACCCACTCATCGCTTCCCAATGGAATTCCACTCGAGCAATTGTGGTGAGAGCAAGCTGCTAGCCAATTGGTAGACATTGATCTACGCTGATTGGTAGAAATTAATCTAGGCTGATTCAACAACCGATCACAGCTGACCTAGACGTGGACAAATATGATTCGCAGACAAGTGGCTCGCATTTCCGAGAAATATCGAAAACGAGAAAGCAGAAGGTTGCGTTTGTTTGCAAACAACCAATCAGAAGACCGCCTTCTTTCTGCGGGCAGAGCCTTATTAATGTACGTAAAATACATATAAATACCCGTTTGTTTTCGTAATAAAACTGATCTGTTGCCTGGCCCTTGTCTTCTGTTGTTACACAATGGCCTACGTTGTGCGCGATGTCATTTGATGGTCTCCTTGAAGCATGCCTGATCCATCTCCATGTTCTCCTACATATTTGTTGAGCAATCGGCTCTTGGATGATTTGTTCCCAGCCAGAGTTTCTTGTTGCTAATTCTTTCTGGCCAGTCGGCTGGTCATTTGATCTTCAGTATGGTGCCAGCCAGAGAAGGTAGCTGTTCATAAAAGTCTGCAGTGGCTTTTGGAAATCCTTTTCACAACACGCAGTGCGAGTTTCTGACCCGTATAGAAGGATCGACTTGACATTGGTGTTGAAAATCTGAATCTTGTTCTTTATGCTGAGTAAGAGCAGAAGATTTCCAAACTGGTTTCAGATTGATGAAGGCGTATCTTGCCTTCCCGATTCTGACTTTGACATCTTCATCCGTTGGGCCTGTAGTTGAAAATATTTTTCCTTAAAATTATAAATATCTACACATATCAATCAACAGATTGCTGATTACAGGTTTGATCGCTAAATCAAATCATTTAGAGAAACACTGAATAACTAGGGATTATTCGAAAGGTGTTTTGTCCTACTCCACGACTCTTCGTCAGTTTGCACCCCCAAGAATTCGAACCCAGGATATCCTGATTAAAAGGCAAGCTTGTAGACCATTCAGTCTCTACGACCCAGCCCAATGGCCCATGAATCCTAATTTTTGTCATTCTGAGATATGTACATAGTGAAACAGCCAACCACTGCCATTGGCGTGTAACTATTCTTGATTGGACACTAGTCCTGCCGATTGCCTCAAACCATCTAATACCAACAATTCACAATACACCGTAATGGCGAGCCACCTAGCATGGTGGCCACATTGCAAGCTTGACTGATAGAATTCAGTCTGCACTGAAGATAGGACTAGACACATTACACTAGTTACTGACTTGTGTCCAATCAAAAATATCCGATACAGTCCTACAGGAGGTGAATCACGAGTCTGAATAGCTCAGTGGTAACGCCTCTGACGGCAGTACTGGGTGACGCTGGTTTGAATCTCAGAAGGGACATCAGTTCCTTCGAGGTTGCAAATACGCCCTGCTGATGAGTGCCAACTAGCACGAAACCTAGGTCCAAGGCTTCCTGCCGATTGCCTCCAATCATCTAAAACCAACAACTGACAGTGTAACTATTCTCTTCCGTGACTTGGTGGATCCCGTTAGTCACTATTTCTTCCTATAATTCTTAATAACTTCTTGTATAGAGCCAGTCGTTTGTGAACATCAGATTAATTATCAAGTTTTGGTTTTCAGGGATTTGAGTGGTTACAGGTTTGACCACGAACTGTTTGTAAAAGTTGTTCTATAATAAATAAGTCAGGTATCTGCCGTACTTTTCAGTGTACTTTTTTATGTCGTAAGGTATAATGTTTTTGCTTCTCTTCTCTACTAAAAATTCGTTAGTAGTATATTGCGTGACATCTTCCGAGAAAAAAACATCCTGAGTAGAAGACTGATAGATAAAAAGCGACAAATAACAGAAACAGAGAAAATTGTTGAGCAATATAGAAAGCATGAAAATTAAGAGAAACAAGTGAAACACGCATACGTTGTACAAATTGGAATTATGGGTCTTTTTTCTATTACTGTATTACACAAGGGGGTGAAGTTCAGATTTTGCTTGGAAACAAGGATGGACTAGAGACAAAATACAAAATAGAACAACAGAGTTGATTTATACATATTATGGTGAAGAGTTCAGGAAGGTAGAGTGAATAGTGAAATAAAATTATAAATTGGATAAAATAATTTAATTTATTGGTGAGTTAATAGTGAGTTCAACTCACTCAGCGAGTGAAAATCAAAGTCAAGATTGAGTGGAATGTTATGCAACAGCACAAAACAAAAAAGCACACGAACAAAACAATTATGATTGCTAGGTAGGGTAGTGAGAGATTAGTCACATTGTCTTTCTGTATGCATTAGTTGGGTCGAAGTCTTTTGATGGTGGCAATGGCTTCTGCGAACCGAAGTAACCATGCTTTCATTTTCTTTGTGTATTGATTATTTTGAAAGCCTGACCAGTTTCCACTGTGTATCCCGTGTCGGTCTATTAGGTGTCTGGCGATTGTGCTTGAGAACGCTTTGCTGTCTTTCAAACGGAGACTTTTAGGGATATGCTCGGAGAATCTAACAGACACTCTTCGTTCCTGTTTACTTGTTGCCACAAGTGCAGGTAAATTGGTGAATGCAGTTGGAGTTGATATGCGGAGCAGGATACTTATCTACTTTCGACTGGTTCAACGAGCATACTGTGTTGTCATGTGAAATGAGTCTAAAGGCGTGAAATGTTCTTTTCAATGCAGCTTTAATTCTGTTTTCCGTTCTCATGGATACTTCTTCGCTGTTGTACGCTAGACAGATAGCAACTGGTATCTTTTCAACTATTTCGGGTTTCGGTCTAGATGGTTTTTCCTTCCCACATTTTCATGTGAACTTCCGATAAGGTTGTTTTCGATGACCGCGAGTTCCTCTTCTGAACACAACACCTTAGCTCTACTGAAGCGCATTTTCACCAGGCTCCGTTTGTAGCCGATTGGGCAGAATCTGTGTTAATTCAGCTGTCCAGTACTCCCAGGTTTTCCAGTGGTTCTCTAACTGATGTCAGCTCATGATGAAATCCTCCATGCAATTCAGGTATTGACCAGTTCAAGTTTCTTTCCTGTAGGTGGATTTTTCAATTGCCCCATCATTTCTCTTTTTTATGTTGAGATTTAGGAAGTGAAATTGATTGTCAAGTTCATAGTCCGTTGTAAGTGCTCTGTTAGGGTGAGCCGCATTCAGCATCGTGGATGCGTAATCCATATTGTTTCAAACCACAAACGTGTCGTCAGCATACCTGCAGCAATAGGTAGTCCTCTCTATTCCTGGTTTCACTCGTGTCTGTTCAAGATGAGCCATGAATCTGTCTACAAGAACAGGATCCAAATGTGAGTCCATAGCCACCCGGCCGATTTGCTGGTACATGTGGATTTTGAATCGGAACTGAACTTTCTTTGTACAAAGAAGTAGAAATTTTCGTAGCTCCTTTTCAGGAAGAGGAAGTAGTTCGGTTCGGACTGCTGGCATATGATTTGCACTGTCTCTTCAGTGGGTACGCTAGTAAACAGAGATACTGTGGACTGCCAACTTTTATCGAACTGGTTCTAACTCTTTTGCTAACCACCTAACCAGTTTATTGCATGATGATTTCATCATTGACATTATAGGTCTGAATGGCACATCAAATTTATGGACTTTTGATTGACCATACATAAATGGTGAATGGAGGGAACCCCTTACTTTGAGATAATTACAGGTGCTGTTGTCGATTAGTCCTTCTTCAAGGAGTTTCTTGAGGTGCTTGTCTACTTTATTTTCGAAGGCTATTATTGCATCGTTTTTGACTCCTCCACTTAGAATCTCATCGTATCACTGAGAGGCGTTGTCCTTCTGGAGACGTATTCTCACCGGTTCGTTATTACGACTCCAGAACCCTTATCTGGTTTAAGAATGACGATCTGCAGGTTGCTTAAACTCTAGCCTGTGTTTCTTAGTAAATATTTTTGACAGTGCAGGAGGAGGAGAAATGTGATACTGCTCTGCGATATCAACCATTTTAGACTTAAACCAAACATTCCTATCCCCGTCAGTAGATTTCAAATCAGATAGTTGATCGTATAAATACTCAAATTGTGTGTTTTGTGTATCAGTTCTGCTGATGAACGAGTTTGTTACTTGGTACTTGAATCCTAGAGGCAGAGCTTCGGTTTCGACTTGGTTTAGCTGTACGTCTGATATTGGAATTCTTCATGTAGTTGCTATACTACTAAGGATTTCCAGAGCTTCGTTCTATATGAATTCACGATCTTGCATGAATTTAATAAACTTTATCCGACATACCAAAATGAGACTTTCTAGTAGACTGTCGATTTTGACCAAACCTGACCTGTAAAGCTGAAACAATATGAAATGTAGTAAACGCGATGCATTTTTGATTGAATAGAAAATTTTGGTGGCTTAGTGATTTGAGCAGGCCGCCAAAGACGCTGTGTAGAAATTGCTTATTATTCTCTATGTATCTGATATTTTATTGTTGACACTTCATTGCCACGCTTAGTTATGTCTTTAGTACTTAATTAATAATTGTAATGATATACTTGCCTGTTATTTCTGCTAACTATTAAAACGTATTCAACCTTTGAAGTGAGGCAATCGCTGAATTATTTTATGGAAGTTATTGAGCTTATCAACGTTACTCCATTAAAACAAAATACCCAATGAAGCGCATAAAGAAAAAAGGATGTAACCTGATTAGTAGTTGTGTCTGAGGAATTATTTTCAAACATAAATTTGTAATGTTTAAATTTGTATGAGCAGTTAAATTTTAGTGGATTTATTTTCAGCTAGACAGCTTAACAAATGCATTACTGAGCATTTTCTCATTATGGTTCGCAGAGATCCTAACAAAATCTACAAGAAGCTCTATTTTGACTTATTTGATTAATAGTGGTGACCAGGTGAATAGAATAAGCGTCTTTAAGGTTATCCATTACATTCTATCGAACCTTTAGAAGGGAATTCGAACTCGCATTTCTACGCATATTCGAAGCTATGGGAATTTCAGAGAACAAAATCCTAGTGTTGCTATACAAAGGGAGGTTGTTCTACCTTTGTCTTGCCCCTATTATTATTGTTTCCTTTAGTTCCTAGAGGAACATTGACATTCAGCCACACGTCTCCATCTCCCTCCTTTCTACGTCAACGTTTTCACCTGGCTACACGTCTGACTACATGCTTCCATCTCCTCTTCACATCACCTTCTCCATGTCAACCCACCCTCGCACTGACAACCAACTCACCGTTTCCCATTCGGGTTCCACTCGAGCGATGGCCTGGCATGTGATGTCACTCACTTGATGGTTTGTTTTCTCAGAGTATGGCCAGTCCAATTCACCTCCATTTCTTCCTGCCTATTTGTTGCACAATTGATTTTTGCTGGGTTTGTTCGCTCCTAGAGGTCTCTGTCGTTGATCTTTTCTGGCTGGCCATCTGATCTTGAGTAGTATTGAGTGAAGACAGCTGTTGATGAAGCTCTGTAGTTTGTTTGAGATGCTCTTTATGATGCGCAGTGCAAGTCTCTGATCCGTATAGTAGTACTGACTTCACATTGGAGTTGAAAATCCGGATCTTATTTTTCATACTGAGTGCTGTTGACCTCCACACAGACTTGAGAGTAATGAAAGCTTGTCTTGCTTTCCCGATCCCTGCTTTGATATCCTCATCAGTTCCGCCTGTAGTTGAGACGATGCTTCCCAGGTAGGTAAAGGAGGTTGTTTCATTCATGTTCCCCCACTTATGCTGATTTTTATCTGTTGTTGGCCAGGAATCTTCATCACCTCTGTTTTCTCTATGTTCACCTGAAGTCCTATCTTCTCTGGATGCTTCTTCTGCGAACTTGTTGCTTTTCGCTTGCATATCTTCCAGTTTGTGGGAAATCAGACATATATCATCGGTGAAGTCCAGATCCTCCAAGTCTCTTTTTGTGTGTGTCCATTTTATGCCTGTTTCCTCATTGCCCGCTGTTTGTCGCATTATCCAATCTACTGCAATCAGGAAAATCATTGGCGATAGTAGGCAGCCAGCTTGTCTTACTCCTGTCCTCACTTCGAAGGATTCCGTAAGTTTCCCGTTGTGGATTACTCGGCATGCAGCATTGTCGTACAGCTGTTGGATGAGATTTATTATTGTCGGTGGCACTCCGTAGTAGCGTAGTAGTCGCCAAATCACCTCTCGATCGACGGTGTCTGTCGAAGGCCTTTTCAAAGTCGATGAAGTTGAGATAGAGAGGTGACTGCCATTCCAAGCTTTGTTCAATGATGATCCGTAATGTGGCGATTTGATCAATGCATGACTTGTTTCTTCTGAATTCAGCTTGTTTCGGTCGAAGTTTTTCATCTAGGGCTTGTTTGATTCTCTCCAGGATGATGCGGCTTAGTATTTTGCTTGGAATGGACAGGAGCATAATTCCGCGCCAGTTCTTTCATTGACTTAAGTCTCCTTTCTTTGGCAGTTTGAATAAGTATCCTTTCTTCCAATCCTCGGGTACCTTGCCCTCTTTCCACACCTTCTCCAGTAGTGGCGTCATCAAGTCCGCTGTTATCTCTGGATCCATTTTCAATGCTTCTGCTGGGATTCCACCTGGTATTGCTGCTTTTCCAGCTTTTAGCATCTTGATTGCCTTCAGGACTTCTGTTCTATCGTCGGGGGACACACACTTTAAAGTAATGAAAACTTGCCTGAATTTCCTGATCCAGGCCTTGATATCCTCGGCAGTTCCATCCACCTGTAGTTGGAAATATGCTTCCCAGGTAGGTGAGTAGGTAAAGGAGGTTGCTTCTTTCAGATTTCTCCCACTTATGATGATTGTTGTCTGTTGTTGTTGCTGTTGCTGTTGCCCAGGAATCGTCATCGCCTCTGTTTTCTCTATGTTCACCTGAAGTCCTATCTTCTCTGGATGCTTCTTCTGCGAACTTGTTGCTTTTCACTTGCATATCTTCCAGTTTGTGGGAAATCAGACATATATCAAATCGGCGAAATTCAGATCCTCCAAGTTTTTTGTGCGTGTGTGTGTCTTTCCCTTGGCCTAAGTAAATCAAGTGAACTAATTAAAACTTCTAACATTTTCTTATGTTTCACTTATTTTGTACTTTTATACTATTTGTCTAAACTCTGATTATCTATCCACTTCATTTTAAGTATTACGTAACTCCTTATCTTATAAGATTTCGACCTAATTTAATTATTGAATTGTTAACGTTATCAAACAATCTTCAGTATTCTTATTGCCACTTACGTCAACTGCTTGGACGTTTGTTATCGCTATTGTTGCTATTTTTATTATAATCACTGTTAATACTGATATATTACCAACATTTAACGCTTTTGCATATTCACTTCTATGGATTAAACATTTTATTGTACATTAGAGTATCTCAAGAGAAGAGTTCAACATCTTTGAAAAGAACATTATCACAGCAACGCTAAGAGTAGTGTTCTTCAGACACCAACTGATCTGCAGAAGCTTTAACGACAAGATCTCACATCTGGCCACTTCCACGTGCATACATTAGTTCACCTATTGCTGCGGAGCCAGGTACATTGGTCGTTCAAAACGTATCCTGTCCAAAGGAGTTCAAGAATACTATCCCACATGGCTACGAAAAAGTAATAGTACCTGTATAAGGAGTGCGATAATCGAACATCTCATCAACACTGGTCACTCCATCTCAACAAACGCCTCCTCCTTCAAAGTGATCTACAAAGTGAAGAATAACCTACCGAAGCCAGTACGCTTTCGTCTCCCTTATATTGCTGAAGACTTAGCCATTCACTTGGAAAAACCAGAGTTATGTATACAAAAGAAAATCATTCAACCATTCTACTATCATGGTAACACCGTGTTGACTTCTACTGACTTGATGTCCGTGTGCTTGTTTGCTTGTTTTTTAACTGCTTATAACATTTGTAATTTTTAGAACTTTAACACAATTCCATTCTTTCCATTTGTTTCTATGTGCATTCTAATCACAACTCACTCATTAAAATATTCGTTTGGCTACGTAACTGTATTACGCTTATTCAACATCTTTTATATGTTGATTAACATTAATACTATATTTTTTACAACGCATCACCACTACCCTCTTACCAATCTTCACTACCTTAGTTACAATTTGATTATTCATCAAATTTTTGAAATGTCTTAACAACAATAATCCTAACTTATTTTTATTCATATCGAATAAAGCTAATGTACACACACATACATATATAATTGCGATTGTACAGCTAAAGAGGTGAGTGAATTTGCTGAAAAGAGACTCTTCGCTGAACTACGTGTTTTATTTTCATAAGAGTAAAGTATGAATAGGATTGAACTTCGTAGGTCATGAAAAGAACTTCCAACAACCAGCTGCTGACTTCTGTCAACAGCTGCCTCCTTCTCTGGCTCCATAATGAAGGTCAGATGGCTGGCTGGCCAAACAGAAAGAATTAATAACAAGTTACTCTGGGAACAAACTAATCAAGGACCTAATGCCCAACAACTATGTGAAAGAAAATAGAGATGGACTGGGCACACACTGAGGAGGCCATTGTGTGACATCGCGATCCAGGCCGTCGTTCGAGTGGAATTCGAATTGGAAACGACGAGTTGGACGTTGGTCTGTTGGTGACATAGAGGCGATCGTGTGATGATGAGATGAGAGCTTATGAATAATTGTGGATCCAGGTGGTGAGTACCGCAGAGGATATGACAAATTGGAGATGTTCTTTTGAATCCATATGTTCCACTCGGAAACCAAGAGAACAACAGTAATAATGACAATTAAATTAAACGCAGAAAAACTAGTTTTCACAATGTGGGACTCCTAAAATTGAATACATTCCAGGCGTATCATAACTTTGATAAGCAAATCCTGTTTTTATCAAAATACAACGATGTTGTAGCTGTTCTTATCGCAGAAATTGTATTCATTGTGCACGCTATAACAACCAACATATATCTTTGAATATGCAAACAAAATGTATGCAGCCATTGTATGCAAAAAAGACTACACAAGGCAATAGTTTATCAGCTTTTACTGACCTAATAAAAACAGTGCACTATACTTTTGGTAAGGTTAAATGCACTATATTTGCCATCTATTTTAGATTTCAATTTGATCGAAAAATGCTGGTGATTAAAAAGGAGAAATAAACGTGAACGTGTAATATTTTTTATTCCTTTCACTTCCCGAGTAGAACATTATGCTTTAATCTTGACCTTTAAAGTTTTAATAGTGTTTTCATCTTTTCTTCTTACCGAATGAGGTTACTAATCTCACGCCTAACCTTCTCTCTTTTCTAGACTGACTACCGGTTATTAAGCGTCGAAGGGAACAGAACTCCGGATTATATGTGTGACTAACTGGCATTCTACCTCTGAACCTTTTGATTGAGCTAACGTATTACAGGATATTATTTTGTATCATAATTTGACTAAACAGTCCTAAAACCAAAAGAATTTCACAAATCATCATAATGTGTTGAAAGTTTCCTCGAGGACTGATAGAACTCTGAAGAGATCGATTTACAGAGAGCTGTCATGGAATGGTCAATTGACAGATTTCTACAGCTGAGCATTATCGAAACGAAGTCTGATCCAGTCGCTTGCCAGTAGCATTCGGAGCTTATGTAGTTATGATACTGTGAAGGAAGCGTTAAATCTTTTAAGACAAGAATATGCAAACAAAACCTATGAAATGTGACTTATCATCCATACCCAAGAAAATAATGTACATGAGCTTGGAATTCGTAGGTAACTTAGCTTCCGATGTCATTAAAAGGAGGATCTCTAGTGCCTGAAAAGGAAATTTCCTGCTGTATCTTTGAGAATAGCCTTTAGAAGTAGACCATTACTATTCACTAACCTGAAGGACAAGATCCCGCAGCTGACCAACTCTATGTGCGTTTATCAATTCACCTGCTCATATGGAGCTAAGTATATCTGTCGTTCGACTCAAGTTTTGTCCAAGAGGGTTCAAGAACAATCTCCTGCATCGTTTCAAAGAGGTGAAAGTGGAGCAATAAGAAGCGCGATCATTGAATATCTGGTCAATAATGATCACCCTATCTCTACGGCCTCCACCTCAAAGTCCTCCACAAGACAAAAAGTAATTTGTCCAAATCACCATATATCCGACTGATTTGTATAAATGAAGCCATTTTGGCCATCGAAACAGAAAAGACAGATTCCTGAGTACAGAAAAACTTTGTTCAACCCGTCCAACTTTCATGGCCTTAATCCTAATATGCTAAAGTAAGGTAATCCCTAATCATATTTAGGCTCTACCAATTTTTTTCGTTTTGTTTATTCAGTTTGTATAATCTTTCTTTACTACGTCAAATGTTACTATTACTATTCTCAGTCTGAATTGTCCCCGGTATTATTTCCAGGAAGAATTGACCCATCCGACAGCTGTTTGTTTTATTGTCTTTTTATAGTCTATTGACGAGATGCTATAACCAATTAATGCAATACTTAATCAGAAATAAAGAATGCGCCTGCACCTTTAAAAAAAACAAGTATCCTTTGTTTAAACTGTGGTTAGTTTAAGTAAAGTGAAAAGATAAGCTGATAAGGCTTAAAGACTGTAGAACTGAAGCTTCTTTAGAGCGTTTCCTACTCAATTGCTGTTATCCATGATTTCCAAGTACTTTTATTATTGGTTACAGGATTTCATCATGAGCTGACATCAAGTAGAGAACCATTGGAAAACCAGCAGGGAGTACTGGACAGCTGTTTCGTCCTAGTTTGGGACTCTTCATCAGTACGCACACACCAGGGTTCGAACCCAGGGCCTTCTGGTTACAAGGCTAACGAGCTAGTAGACCATTGAGCCACTGGGACCCGGTCCAATGGCCAGCCCATGAATTCTAACTTCTGCCAAGTCACAATATAGCGCAACCTCTAGCCAATGTCTTTGGCGAGTATTGGTCCTCACACCCAACCTGCCGCACTATAAATTCTCAATCAACTAGCCATATGATCAATTCATTTAAAGTGAACCCAGTATAATTGTTCTTATGTATATTAACTCCAAGAGAAGTATAAAACGAACGAAAAATTTCTATAACTGTAATCTAGAATTTAATAGGATAAGTTACATGATACTCACAATATTAATAATATTTATGTATAATTCTTACGATAACAGACCACCTGGTCCAAACCAACCACAAAGCCAGCACTGAAGAATACTTCTGCATCATCCGCGGGCACCAAATAAATTTCCACAAATCATCCAGGTACCGCATACTCAAAACAGCAGAGGCTATTGCGATTCGACTTAAACAACCAGTACTTTGTGTGTGGAAGAAGCAAGTACACCCAGAGACTAATACCGCCCTGACCACTCTTCAGTGGAGACTATAAATTCATCAATTTGTATTATTTTCTTTCCTTATTTGCCTGTCTGATATTCAGTGTGTGGTGTTATGTTGATCCTATCGAACTGTAATCCACTGACATTACTATTATTATTGATTCGATGTTATTTAAACAACATTCATGTTTTTAATGACACTAATTCATTCATTCACTATAATGCATATATAACTGTAGAACCAGGTGATCAAGCAGTCGAAGAGAATGTTCTCTGTTCCGTAACTATTCTTAAGATATCATCAAATTCGCTTTAATCGAAGTATATATAAGAATGAACTGGTATCGCTATTATCTTCATCAGAACTTCAGTGACTTTCCGGACTCAGATTTTAGCTCCAATATTCAAACTTGGAACACCGCTGCCTTCTGTGTTTCTACTCTAATCAAACACTTTGCAAATTTTTCTCTTTGTTCAATCAACACAATCAGTGTGTGCTGTATCTTAACCAGTACCAGTCAACGACATGTTTCTAGGCTATTCATTCACATTTAGGCTGAATGTCTCCAACTACTAGTCCATTAATAATCTTATGTCTTTTCAGCGATTTATCAACATGTCTTGATTTGTTAGCCATTGAATATAAAGCAAGAGGAAATCTCAGTTCACATTTTACCATTCAGAAGGTTAGACTGATTCTCACTGCATAGTTTTGCTTGGTTACACTGGCTGACGGTCACGCTATATATATATGTATCAAGAATTGGTGGAATTTAGAAACCATGGAATTGAATTCTACCTCCGTGGCTGAATAGTCAACCAGCTTGGCTGAGTAGCTTGATGAACATAGGTTCAAACCCTGATGGAGTCATGGGTAAGTGAGTGCGACTGAAGAGTCCCAAACCATGTAGAAAAACAACTGTCCTTGTAGTACTTCCTGGTTCTTTAAATGAAGTCATTTCATAAAAATAAACTTGAAATCAGTCAAATCTGTGCAAATCAACACACATTTGATTAAATGTATGTGTAGAAATTCTTTTCAAATTTCTATATACCAACCGAAAAAAAAGTATACCGGAATTAACTAAAGTTAGAAAATTGTAACAATTACGAGAAAACAAAAATGCAGATTTTTAAACAATAGGATTTTATAATGTATCGTTTATTAATTCCATGGTTAGGCATTTAGTCACATTCTTCATTATTTGAAGTAAACAAATAATTCAATGTTTCAATGTGGAAATTAGTTCAACATGAATTATTTTGTGCTTAAATTTATGCTCCTAATAATTCTGTCCCCTAAAAAAAATTCATGAACATTTAACAATTACATGACAATCACATAATAACTAACATAAAAGAAATCTGAGATTAAGAATAAAAATAGAATATTAAGTGGTAACCATTAGAATCTTTTTTCGGACTAAAAAAGAAAAACATTTTCAACAACAGTACTTGAAAGTGAGTATATGCTTGACTTAGTTGGCGTCGGTGGTATAGCGGTTAGGACGCTCGCCAACCATGCGCATGGTCTGGGGTTCGATCGCCGGCTGGCACACTCCTTTACCTAGCTAAACCAGAATTAATGCTGGTTAAGAGGAAAGGTTGGGCATGAGGCTAGCAACCCCATCCTGTAAAATAAACACTGCTACCGAAACTTCAAGCCACTAGCTTGAAGCCCTATGTGCCACTGGGGAACGTGAAGCTGTGTTTTCTGAGGAGCTGGCTGATTTAATTGCGAAGCTTTTTGTCGTGACTCATCGAGACAACAACTTCAGAACAGGCTTTAGTATGAAATGAACTTATTTGGATTCTCCATGAATGATGATATAACTGTACCTCCTAGAACCATTGTCGTGACTGGTTGTTGACTTACGTCTCTATTGTTCATTTTTATTGACTTGGAATTCGAGCTTTCTTGCCTATAGGATTTATTTTTTATTAGTTGTTAAATCTGGTCTATAGTAATGTGCTTGTTAAATGCTGGCTGATTCACTTCAGTAACAGGCCTCTAGAGATTCTCCTTTTAGAATTTCTACATAATCCCGATCATCTAACTAGTGTCCGTAATTGTCTGCATGCATTGATATGAAAGAAGGTATTGTTATTATTATTCTCTAGGATTCCGAGTGAAATATAGGACTTCAGAAACACATCTCCACTCTGCTGTTCTCTTCAGCTGGATCCATGATGTAAGAATGTATATCATGCCTTTTTATAACTATTTTGTGTTCTTGGATTCGGATTCGAAGGGTACGCCCACTTTGACCGATGCAATGTTTATTGCAGTTCATATAATTTATTTTGTAAGTGGTATTAATGTTATCTTCTCTTTCCTTTGGGTCTTTCGGCTTGCACAATATCGAATGACGTGATTTTCCTGACTTGTGTGCTATATCTATTTCAAACGGTCTCAATATTCTAGCTGTTATTTCAGAGATATTTTTATTTATGGTAGAATGCATTTTCTTGTAGTCTTTGATATTGGCTTGTTGTTGATGTTATGATTAGAGTTTAAACACTTTTTGATGAAATTGTGAGGATATGGGGTTGCTAACCCCATCCCGTAAAAGTAAACACCACCGCTACCGAAACTTCAAGCCTCTAATTTGAAGCGCTATGTTCCATTAGGAACTTAAAGGAATAAAAAACCTCAACAATGCACGAATATGATGCTTACTTAACACATTTTTGACTAAAGATGGGCTTAGAATGATACAAAAGCCTTTCAGACATGCAGATGATGTCGTCTACACTGTATTAAATAAAATTTCAAAATCTAATTATGGAATAATTAACATTAGCATATAATATGTTTGTATTTTATTTATATTTAATTCAGCAGATAAAATTCCAACAATCTATTATCAATTCTGACCACAGACTGACACCTATTAGAGAATTATTGAAAGCCAGAGAATACTGGATACCTGTTTCGTCCTAGTTCGAGACTCACCGGCAGTATGCACCCACTAGGATTCGAACTCATGACCTCCCGATTACAAGGCAAGCTCGTAGCCATTCAGCCCTTGGGACCCAACTTTATGCGTTATGAATTCTAACTTCTACCGATTCGTGATTTCGGCGCGACATCTAGCCACTGTCATCCGTGGTGAGTATTTGTCCACACTCCCAACAGGGTGTACCCCACCGGTTACGACTTCCCACTAGAACTCCAGGCGAATTCGCTATACAGATTAACTAAGTCAGAAGTGACGACTGTCGTGATTGTGCTAAAATCATGAATTGATAAAAAGTTAAAATTCATGAGTTGGCCATTGAGTCAGGTCCGATTGGCTGAATGATCTAACAGCTTTTCCTGCAACTGGAACTTCCTGGGTTCGAACTCTGGTAGGTGCATACCGCCGATGATTCTGGAGCTAGGAGGAAACAGTTGTCCAGTTTTCCCTAGTTTTCAACAGTTCCCTAACTTATATCAATCCGTTAAGAAACTAGAAACAAATCAGACCCCTACAAACAAACTCATGAAAATCTGTTATCATCTAACAACAGTAATATTAAAGCAATTTTCATTGTTAATTTGTGGTCAATTTACCGTTTGTCTATTTTCAGTCTACCTGCCAACAAAAAATGGAACTTTAGTTCAATGAATGTATATATATATATATGTATATATATATATATAGTGTTTTTATGTCCGACAATTGTACATCTCATCCAACAGCTGTACGACAATGCTGCATGCCAAGTAATCCCTAACGGGAATCTTACGGAATCCTTCGAAGTGAGGACAGGAGTGAGACAAGGCTGCCTACTATCGCCAACGATTTTCTTGATTGCAGTAGATTGGATAATGCGACAAACAGTGGGCAATGAGGAAACAGGCATAAAATGGACACACACAAAAAGCTTGGAGGATCTGGACTTCGCCGATGATATATGACTGATTTCCCACAAACTGGAAGATATGCAAACGATAAGTAACAAGTTGGCAGAAGAAGCATCAAAGATAGGACAACACTTCAGGTGAACATAGTGAAAACAGAGGTAATGAAGACTCCTGGCTAACACCACCAACAGCAACAACAACAACAGACAACAATCAGCATAAATGGGAGGAACCTGAAAGAAACTACCTATTTTATCTACCCACCTTCCTGGGAAGCATCGTCTCAACTACAGGCGGACCGAACTGACGAGGATATCAAAGCAAGGATCGGGAAAGCAAGACAAGCTTTCATTACTCCCAAGCCTGTGTGGAGGTCAACAACTCTCAGCATCAAAAATAAGATCCGGATTTTCAACTCCAATGTGAAGTCAGTCAGTGCTACTATACGGATCAGAGACTTGCACTGCGCGTCATAAAGAGCATCTCAAACAAACTACAGACCTTCATTAACAGTTGTCTTTGCTCAGTACTAAAGATCAGATGGCCAGAAAAGATCAGCAATAGGGACCTGTGGGAGCAAACCAAACAGAAACCGATTGTGAAACAAATAGGCAGGAAGAAATGGAGATGGATTGGTTGGCCATACTCTGAGGAAACCATCAAGTGACATCAAATTAATAACAAAATGTGTATTTATGTGCTCATTGCAAAATCTAACAACTTTACCTTTCATCTTTATAAGTTCAAGAGTTCACATTGTTGAAAATGCTCAAAATTAAGCAAACTTATGTTAAGTTCTTCTCCCACATTTTATTTAACTGAAGGGCATTAGTAATAAAAGTTACTTTAAAATTATAAGGATGCTCATTTAGCAGTGTTTAAGAGTTAAATTGAACAGTACTCATTTCTCATCGCATTACTGATATCTACAGAAGTCAATCAGTTCAACGAATATATATTAAAAATAGAACTAATGAGTGATTCTTGATGACAACAGAAAGCTGGTAAAAGGTCTTAGAACAGAGCCTCGTGATTATTTAAAATAATCTTGCAGATTAGTCAGAACTCACAGTTGGTCAGAAAAATGTCAATCACTCTCATCACGTAGAGTAATACACACACTGCTGACAATCTATGGTGGTACATAGAAGTGAATAATCTTGTTAGATCGTTGAAGACAATCGGTAGGGAGCCCTGCACGTCGATTTTATTGTTTGTTGTCACTCACAAATCTCCAAGGCGTATCTGAAATCTTTTGAGGAACTCATGTTTCTTCTGAGACTAAAACCGACCCGAGTCACTCAGTTCTTCAGTTGGAGATATTACCACTGTGCCATTTAGATTTGCGAATCACTGCCGATAGAACTGTAAGGAATACTTTGATTTGACACTGAGCAGTAACTAGTATTATGCTTCTAGTCGTTTGTTCGGTGCAGCAGTTTGTGACCAAGGTCGATGTCAATCTCAGAATGGACATCAGTTTCTTCGAGACTGGAGATAATATGTCTTGATGACAGGTAAGTGTCAGTAATCACCGAATCTAGACTTAAGGCTTTCTTCCGACTGTCTGCAGCCACCATGATGGTGAGTCAGCTAACCTACTGGCCACACTGTTAACTTGAGTGATAGAATTTAGTCTAGACCAAACTATAAACTACATACGTGACATTAGGTACTATCTAATGTCAAATCAAAGTATTGAATGATTTAGTCACGGATCAGTGTCATTCTATGAACTTTTATTCGTAAGTTGTTATGGTGATTTATGCAATTTATCATAAATTAGCATGTTGATTAAGCTTAATTGATGATGACTAATTAAAATAAGTTTAACATCAATTTTAATAGAATTCTTGATTTAAATTTATTAGATTGGTTGTAGACATTATCCTTACATGACTACTCCAAATATTCCGAAGCTTTCTTGACAATTCTACAAGAAAGGAAACTAAATTGTCTCTTAGTTCAGCTTAGAAATATACATGCACCTCATTCGACGATCTGTAGCATGTTTATAACTTAGGTTACCGGAAACCCCTCGCATCAATATATTGCATGTAGTTTCTCTTGTTCAGCTTGTTTTAGTAGATTAAAATATGACCTTTAGTGGCAATACTTACTGTCGCGATTATTTCAAGGGTTTACAACCTGCTAATTTGCAAGTTTCTAATAAACTTGAGGAAAAGTGTAATCATAAGTGATTTTGTATCCCAATACATGGGATGTGTTCCTGAATTATAAATATCCTTGGATCTCGAAATGTACTCCTGAACTTTTTACAGTTGTCGTACAACTAAAAGTCATGCATTTCTTGAAAGATACAATGAGGAAATTTGACAATGGATTGATTGACTACAACTCTGTGTATGTCTCAGACTAACAGTCAATGACTTCATGAATTGGTGTCACGTTTCAGTTTGACCATTACTGGTCCCACTTTCATTAACACTGCTTTTCTAAGATGGCTGAGGTTTGGCATTGGTTAGTTACAAATAACTGAACAAAGTTACCGATGCCAACCGTTTTTGCCCAGCTGTCAAAGTAGGGTGATAACAATTACTGCACAGTACGAACATCTTTTTGACTGGTAGTCAGATTTCACGCCTACATCAAAGATGAAGATTTTCGCAGATGTCATACAAAATGTGTCAGTAACTGGTTTATTTATGCTGTTAATAATCGAAGTATTCAACACATTCGGTCAACCCACGATCCACCTTTCACTTTTGGGTTCATGTAGACCGACAGTTCTGTAGCATCATGTCATATTTGATATGTCTCAAACACTTGCCAATCAGACTCAGATTTTTTAGTAATAAAGTTGCTTACTTTCAATTTTTCAACCAAAAGGTCTAAACCGAACAGATACAGCTGTAATATCCTGTTAATCTTCTCAGATTTCAGAGTATTCTAGAGTTATCAAGCATTGATTTTTACAGGGATTTTTTAGTTTGTTTGACTGGTTGGGAGGTTTCATCATGAGCTGACATCAAGTAAAGAACCATTGGAAAACCAGCAGGGAGTACTCGACAGCTGTTTCGTCACCTAGTTTGGGACTCTTCATCAGTACGCACCCACCGGAGTTCGAACCCAGGACTTTCTGTTTACAAGGCGAGCTCGTAGACCATTAAGCCACTGGGACCCGTTCCAGTGGCCAGTCCATGAATTCTAACTTCTGGCAAACTAGGACGAAACAGTCGTCCAACACTTCCAGTATTTCTAATAGTTCTCTAACTGATGTCAGCTCATGATGAAATTCTCCAGCCAACCAAACAAACAAAAATCTCTACAAAATCCAATACTTCAAGATCGATCTGATGCTCACTAGCGACTGACCTTATTCAGGTACCTGGGGTTCTAGTGGGAAGTCATGACCAGTAGGGTGCAGCAGGTTGAAGGTGAGGACAGTTAATTATCGAGGAGGACATTGTGAAGTGATCGCGCTATGTCGTGAATTGGCAGAAGTCAGAATTCATGCACTGGCCAATGAATCGGGTCCCAGTGGCTTAATGGTCTAATAGCTCGCTAGCCTTGTAACCAGAAGTTCCTGGGTTCGAATCCCGGTGTGTGCGTACTGCTGAAGAGTCCCTAACTAGGCTGACGAAACAGCTGTCCAGTACTCCCTGCTGGTTTTCCAATGGTTCTCTAACGGATGTCAGCTCAGGATACTTTCCTCAGTACATCTACATCTTCAGTGGTCATATTAGTATTTAGCTATCAGATTGAGACATAGTGAATAGTGGTAAAGTGTTTGCTACAAAAAATGATCACAGTTTAATGGTTCGTACCTGCATGATTTTTAATATATTTGTGCGTTGAAGTTTTAGTAGCAATTTGGTTAAGTTTTGGGGTGGAGTTGCTAGCACCACGCCCTAACCCTCCCTCTTTATCCGGGCTTGGGACCGGCTAGAATACTAGTGACCTAGTAATCTAGGCGAGGTTAGACGGACGAGGATGTCAAATTGAGAATCGGGAAGGCGAGAAGCACATTCATCAACCTGAAACCAATCTGGAAATCTTCGTCACTCAGCCTGCCTCAACAACAAAATTCGGATTTACAATACAAACGTCAAGTCAGTCAATTCTTCTATACGGATCAGAAACTTGACGGCTGGTCACAAAGAATATTTCCAACAGCCTGTTGCACACCTTTATCAACAGCTGTCTTCGTTCCATACTGAAGATCAGATGGCCGGAAAGAATCAACAACAAGAAACTATGGGAACAAACAAAACAAGAACCAATCGCTCAAGAAATATGCAGGCGAAAGTGGAGATGGATTGGACACTCGCTGAGGAGGCCGTTGGGTGACATCGCGCGTCAGGCCAACGGTCGAGTGGAACCCGAAAGGGAAGCGGCGAGTGGGACGTCGGGGCAAGGGTGACATGGAGGAGATCGTGTGAAGAGGAATTGAAACAGTATGGGCTAACATGGCTGCAAGTGAAAAGTACAGCAGAAGACAGAAGCAAGTGGAGACGTGTAGTTGAAGCCCTATGTTCCACTAGGAACCCAAGGGAACAATAATATTAATACCTGCATGATTTAAAGGTATGCTATGATACAACGATCCAGGCTACAAACAGTAGCCTGTTCAGTGATCGTCGTTGATTTCCTTTTTGGGTTGTAAAAAACAAACGACAACAATTCTAATCACATTTATTATACCAATATATTCTAAATTATACACTTTCTAATTAGTGAGTTTTTTTATTTTGAAACGCCCTCAACTAATAATTTATGCCTTCATTCATTCATTCGTTCATTCATTCATCCGATAAATAAAATATAAACTTAACATAAGAACTTCTCCATTTTAACTGAGTACACAAATATACTACTTAATTTACACTAGATAAATTATATATATAAATCACAAAAGTTGACGTGATTGAAACAAAATAAACGAACATCATACATAGTTCTTGTTTATTCGATTGAAAGCTATCCATCCATCCATCTTAATGTTCTGTTAACCCAAGGCAACGTAAGCATCACCTTCTGTCAGATTGAAAAGGGCCGAGGTTGGGATGGGGGGTGGTGGTGGTCGAAGAAAAACACAAAGAATAGTGAAAATTCAAATTATTCAAACTAATTAATTTCCATCTTCTTTTTTTTGTAGATAAAGCAAGCGAACAGTACTCATGCTATGAATCTAATGAACTAGAAAATATTATATATTATTTTTTTCAAGAAAATACACACACATCGATATTCTAGTTTACACGCAACAATCACACCTGAGAAGATGGTGTACTCCAAACAGATGGAATATGCATATGTTTTGCGAATGTTTTAGTAAATTAAAATACATCTAGTTTTCTTTTTTAAAATTATTTACGAAATTTTTATGATGTTGATTTCGATCAAACAGTATACATCCAAGTTTATTCTAAAGGTATAAATTCAAATTGTAAGGCTATGACCGTGAACTAACCTGCCTGTTATCAACATCTTTTTGAGGCATTTAACATTGTATTAGTATAACTGACTATGCGTTCAGACAACATCATAAAAATTTGCATGCAATACACCAGTGTTAAAAACAAAAAAAAGCACACGACACCATTGCCGTCAATTCCTCACATAAAAGATAAGAGTGTGATGGAGAAGATTTGTAGCTCAGGTGGCTGATTTTGATGTGATTGTGTTCTCTGAGCTGGATAGTTAATTTGCGAAGCTTTTATCACCCTACCAGGTGATATCTTCAGCGCATACTTCAATTTGAAGTGAGCTTTTAGATTTCTCCACGAGTTTATTAATCATCTCTGCCGGTTGGTTGTTTTTGTGCGTTTTCACACCTTCTAGGCTACTTGTATTGGAAGTGATTGTTTCTTTGACTTGACTATTCAAGAGGGCCAGGACTTATTGCAGCACTCCCACCTTAAGGAAAATTGAAGAAAGAAATCTCATGGAAGTCTTCTAAAACAATGGATATCCACGGAATTTCATCAAAAGACATATATCTCAAGCCAACCTATCGAATCAAAAGCTCCCAAGGAAAGCACAAAGAAAGTCGGCCTACCATATATAAAGGATATCTCAGAAATCAATGCAAGACTCGTCAAATCCTTAGGAATTGACGTCGCACACAAACCGACAAAATCACTTCACTCAGTTCTATGTCAACCAAAAGACTCAACAACTAAAGAATATAAAACGAACATCATCTACAAAATAAATTGTCACAACCACGAAAAACACTAGATCGGCCAAAGTGGACGTCCACTTCGTCTTTGTATCCACGAACATAATCTAGTCGTCAAAAGATATGACACTCACTCCCTCATATCACTACATACAGACAACCACGGGCATCAATCTTATTGGGACAATGTCCAAATATTAGACAGAGGAAACAACAAAAATGCTAGAGAATTTTTAGAAGCTTGGCAGTCCAGTGAATCATCAATCAATAGACACATCGAGACTAACAAAATATATCAACTGCTAAGAAAGAAACCTAACACACAAGGGGTCAAAGTTCAAGTCAAAGAAACAATCACTTCCAATACAAGTAGCCTAGAAGGTGTGAAAACACACAAAAACAACCAACCACGTCCAAGGTCACCAGGAGAGATGATTAATAAACTCGTGGAGAAATCTAAAAGCTCACTTCAAATTGAAGTATGCGCTGAAGATGTTACCTAGTAGGGTGATGAAAGCTTCGCAAATTAACTATCCAGCTCAGAGAACACAATCACATCAAGATAATAATAATAATTTGCTTTATTCCAGAAACAGTACAGTGGTACAGTGTGGAATTTTCAGCACATATCTACAATATTTGCATCTAATTTTACCGACGTTTAAAATAAGTATTAAACAAACAAAAAAAAAGTAAATCTGAAGACACCAACAGCAAAAAAAAAACCAAAAAAAAAGAAAAAACAGGATAAACACAAAATAATTATGAATGCGAAAAAGTACCAAAGTCTGCCAAGGTCTAATGCAGTGTTTGTGGTGGTAGTGTGAGTAATCCTGAATAATACAAAATTTTTTTTTTGAGGTGGTGACTATGGCATTCACAAACAATGATTGTCAGTTTAATATTGCCGAAAAGTATAGAAAATAAGAAAAGCAACCACAAAACTAATAATTACATGATGGTTAATGACACAACAATTTTGTAATACTCATAGTGCTAATATAGTCGGAACCAGTGATACACAATAGAAGGAATATAGTAAAGTACAAAAAAGGAAGCCAATGTTAATATTTCAGGTAGCTAAGTAGTTTGAAGAAGGAGTTCACTAAAGAATACGAAATAAGAGAGAAATAAAAGAGTATGAAAATTATGTTGTTAATAACAAAGCAAGTCACAGGTTTCACGCCTAACATTGTCTCTGTCGCTTAGAACACGGGCCAAGTATGGTATCGTTGAGTTCCTGTACTTGGTTGTACGAGCATAGATTCTTTTATACTGATTTCTGGTTTTACTTGATGAGATACAAGGAGAGAGTTGGGAATAGAGGGGGTGTTGGGGGTCTGAGAGTATGGTTTTAGACCATTTTCCACATGTATTCAGATGCCTATCAACTAAAGTAGTCACGAGCTGACTGAGATTAACACCACTAGTCCTACTAACTACTGTCAACATCCTTCTCAGGATGGAATAGTCCTTTTTCAGTAGACCAGGAAAGACTAACGGGGAGCAGTAAAGTAGAATAGGTAGGATACAAGAGTTGACAAATTGTGAGAGTAGAGGTTTGGTGATTCCGGATTGTCTAAGTTTCTTAATGTAGTAGGTAAGACAGAACACTTTCCTAGAAATCATTAGGATATGAGATGTCCAAGTAAGGTCAGAAGATAGAACTAGACCGTAGTGTCCATAGTGAAAATGACGTGTGATATTAGAGTGTTAAGAAGTTTCAGAAGAAGATTTTCCTCAACATTTCTCTCTTCTTGTATTCACTGCATTCCATGTAGTCACTTTACAGGTGTTAACCTTTCCTCATTCGAACGCAATCATAGCTCTACCAACAATCTCAACACTGTAGAAATCAATCAATCCTATGTCCACATTCTACAGCATTCACTGCAACAGCTGATCGTTCACCTGGAAACTTCACTTCGCTTCATTCCTTGAGGGGTGTTTGCTGCTTAGTTTATCATTCTAACTAGCATATGTTTTGTTTCATCCAGCCCCCAACCCACCCCACTGTACAGCAAACCTCACATTCCGAATATTTTACACCCCAATAAACACAATTGTTTTGTCTCTCCATTCTGGCAGTATATACACTTCACATTAACTAAAGCTTTCTCTAAATAATTTGAAGGCTAGAAATAGACTTGAATACTACAAGGGTTAAGTACACTTTGAAGTTGTTCAGTTGTGTCTGTTAGAAAGCAAATGGCTATCATTGACACCGAATTTCCTTAGTATTCTTCTTTTCCTTCTTACCTTTTCTACTGAAAACATTTGCTCAGGAAAATTTCCTAATAACCATTTTTTCATAAAAATTTATGTTAACTGGTGGATAGTGACTAGCGATGGAATCCAGGATGCGCATCTCGTCCTATTTGGGACTCGTCGTCTGGATGTACCTGCATTCCCTAATGAGTGATGAGCCTCTGTGGGAACATCATCAGCATCGCATGACATAGTATTGAAGTAGTTTTCAAATTACTTCTCAGACAACGATGTCAGTCGAAGGCCTTTCCCAAGTCTATGGAGATGATGTATATATTTGACTAACATTCTACCCTTTGCTTGATGACGATGCGTAGAGGTTCAGTTTGATCCGTACACAATTTGGTTTTCTTGAATCCAGCTTGTTCCGGGCTGGCGCAGTTCTGCATCCAGTTCATCTTGCATTCTCTCCAGGATGATGCGACTTAGTATTTTACTCGGTGTGAACGAAAACATAGTTCCACGCCAATTATTATAGAGGCCTAGGTAGCCCTTCTTTGGTAGCTTGACGAGGTAGTCAACCTTTGTTTTACCCGGTAAGCACCATTCCTCCCTTCCAAACCTTTTTCAATAATGGCGTGAGCAAGTCTACCGTAGTCTCTGGGTCTTTTTTCAGTGCTTCTGGGGAAATT
This sequence comes from Trichobilharzia szidati, assembly GCA_944472155.2. Taxonomy (NCBI): domain Eukaryota; kingdom Metazoa; phylum Platyhelminthes; class Trematoda; order Strigeidida; family Schistosomatidae; genus Trichobilharzia; species Trichobilharzia szidati. The sequence goes on along the minus strand of OX235274.1, from coordinate 104,545,523 downwards.
CCTTTTGGGCTTGCTGCCTTCCTGAACTTCAGTCACTTAATCGCATTCAGGATTTCTGCTTTCGTCGAGGGATTGGTGTCCACTGGCAGGCAGTTCTGTGCGTGCTGTTTCTCGTTGTGTATTTTCGGGTGAATTGCAGTTGATGGTTGATTTAACAGTCTTTTGATGTGACCAGCCCATTGTTTTACTTGTCTGTCCTTCTTGGTAATTAGGTTCCCTTGAACATCTTTCATAGGTTTCACCTGAGTTTATCTCTTCCGAGATAGAGACCTAGTTATCTCATATAATGTCCTGATGTCTGCCTGTTCTGCTTCAGTTGCCAGCGTGTCGTAGAATTGTCTTTTGTCTTTTCTAGCACTCTTCGTTACTTGTTTATTCAGTGCAGTGTACATTGAACTCAGCTTTTCCTTCTGTTGTCCATCTTTACATTCGGTAATCTTCTGTTTCACAACCCTTCTCCCCTCTCTTCAACTAGCTTCCAGGTAGGAGTCCGTTGGCAGCCATTCCTTGTCTTGTCTCTTCTTTCTTCCTTGAATATTTGTACACGTTTCCTTGAACATCACCTTCAGAGAGTTAGTTGAAATGTTCTTTCACGCAGGTTCCCTCCAATTTGGTCCGGCATCCATATCGTCCTTGAGGATTTTTGCCACCATTTGGGATGTCGTCTATTACAGTTCGTAGTTCTCTATAAAAAATTTTCTTCTTCTCATGTTCCGCATTCTTTCTAGGTGTGTAGCATTGTATGATTGCAACCTTCCTTCCTTCCTTCATTCCGTCTTCCTGAGTTGCATCTTGCTGGCATAGTCCTGAAGCGAGACATTAGTTCCCATTGCATTAGAGCTATGGTTGCCAGTGGTGATATCATGATAGCCACTCGCTGCCTCAGTGTGGTGGGGGTTGGCATGTTGATAGATACTAACTGGGACCTATTTACAGAACAAACATTAAATGACACAATCACAAACACCACAGATTATCTTAAATTCTGTTTCGAAATATGTTGTCCTAAAGAAACATTATTCACTCGATTTGACCGTTTCTCTTCTCCATATCTCAAAAAGCTCCGTAGAGATAAAGAACTGTTGTTCAAAACAAATGATAAGTCAGGTGTAAAAAAGCTAAATACTCTGATAAAACTCGAAATGCACAGACTAAATGTTTTATACAACCAAAGATTCTTGTCATGTAAAACCCCTTCTAGTTTGTGGAAACTTTTTAAAGAAATAACTAGCGGTAAGCGGTGTACTTCTGTCCAATCTCTTAATGTTGATAATCTTAATAAGTCTTTCATACGCTCCTCTGTCGATATCCTTCCCAATGATACAAATCACATAGACAATAATTTTAGTGGTTTTAATAGCCTTGATGTGCTTAAATGTCTCCGTTCTCTTAAGCCTTCCCAAAGCCTTGGTCCTGATGGCGTACCTGCCATTGTCCTCAGGAACTGGGCTGATATTCTGTGTAACCCTCTTACTAATATTTTTAATGCTTCCTTTTCCAATAATGTTCTACCTTCTGCATGTAAAAACATTAAAATTGTCCTTATACCAAAACAATCTTCTGGTACCGATATTAAATTTAGGCCTATTGCAATTACTTCTCCTTTTTTAAAATTGATGGGAAAACTACTTTTACTTCGTCTTGAACCTTCATTGAAAGCTTTAAATGATCCTAAGCAATTTGCATATAAACATGGTAGAAGTACCTTGGATGCTGCGGTTTTCTTATATCATAATGTTGTTTCTTATTTAGACAAAGGTGCCAAATATGTTCGTGGTGCTTTCCTAGACTTCACATCTGCGTTTGACTCTGTACCTAGGGGCCTTTTATTAAATAAGCTCTCCTTGACGCACACAGCATCCTGGGCTAAGAGTTGGTTGCATTCTTATTTTTCTGATAGAATGCAGTATACTGCATATAATGGCAAATCTTTTTCTGCTTTGCTTACAAAAGCCGGTGTTCCTCAAGGTGCCGTCCTCTCTCCTTTTCTTTTTTCTTTCTTCCTACACGACCTGCCACATTTAAACGAAACTAACTTTGTCAAATATGCTGATGATCTGACTGTATCACTGCCTATCACTTCCGAGTCTGACTGCTCCAAACTCAATAGCTTTATGTTGGACATCAGCAAGTGGTCTAAGTCAAATGGTCTTATGTTAAATCCTTCCAAATGTCAGGCAGTTAACTTTACTTTCAAGCATCGACGTGACATACATGAACTAGTTAGTTCCCATGATACCTGTAGCATAGATGGCACAGAAATTGAAACCAAGTCAAGCATTCAATACCTTGGATTAGTTCTTTCCTCTGACCTTTCATGGTCATCCTACATCTTATCAATCGCTAAGAAAATGTTTCGTCTTACCTTCTACATTAAAAAGTTAAGACAATCAGGTATCAACCAACCTTTAGTTCTGCAATTTTTAAACTCCTGTATTTTACCTATTGTACTCTATTGTTCTCCATTAATCTTTCCTGGGCTTCTTAAAAATGACTATGTCATATTACGAAGGGTATTAAATGCTGTGAGTAGGGCTTGTGGTTTGCCACTGCGTGAGCTCGCCAATACTATAGTCGAGAGACACGTAAATTCCTGTACAAAGTGGGCAAAGGCCATACTGTCAGATCCTCTGCACCCTCTTTATTCACAACTATCCCCTTGTATCTCATCAGGTAGAACGAGAAGTCAATATAAGAAGTTATATGCTCGTACCACTAAGTACAAAAATTCTACAATACCGTATTTAGCCCGTATTTTATGTGATGAAGACTCTGTTAGACGTGAAACATATAAGTTACTATGTAATTAGCATAGTGAATCGACCCTTTCATTGTTCATCTTTCTGTAATTCTATGGTGTCACCCTTTCTATCGTTTAATTATAACTTTGCTATTTTTATTTTAGTTGTTATTACTATTATTACTATAATTTTATACTTTATGCGTATTTTTCTCCTTATCGTATACTGTAATTGCTACATAGCTGCTATAAAAACGTTTTGTTATCATTATATGTAATGATTATTTCGTTTATTTATTTTTTGTTGCTGTCGTTTTTGAGTAAATTAGATGCAATATTGTACTGAATGCTGAAAATTCCTTGCTGTATCATTAGTACTGTTTTTGGAATAAAGCAAATTATTATTATTGCACGATTCAGACAAATTACGTCTTCTTATTGCTTTATCTAAATTCATAAAGGGAACTAATTGTTTTGGAAATTATCTTAATTAATTTAATAATCTCACTATTCATCTCTGAAAGCCCAGAATTAGTTTTATCAAGAGACAACAGTCTATCATTAACCATGATTTCTCAGTATTGATCCATTGTACTAAAAATCGACTAAACCTGTGGTATTTTTTTCCCTATCGAAAAAGCAATTAAAATAGCTAAAGTTTTCTTTTTTCACTTCTGAAAACAATGATGCCATCTTTAACTGTTTTTAAATATATTGGTTAATGTAAGCAAACTTTTGTGTTATGAAAATTCACATTAATAGGATTGACACAATGTTTATTGCATTCTCTAACCGAATGCATCATTTATCATCGAATATGAAACGACCGGTGTACATTTCTGAAATACTCTTTCAAACACCTAAATCCTGTCATCTCTGTAATTTATTAATTACTAGAAGACTGGATAATTTATGTCCAACAGTTTTCCCTAGTGAGATTAGCTTCTATTTTTTTGTTATTATGTAATGTGTCACATAATTTAAATGGTGTTTTGTTAGAATTCAGCAAACTAAATACTTTCGAACAACTTTATAAGCGATCTTGGAAACTAGCTAAGCATGCTAACTGTCAAATTTTGCTTGTAAAAGTTACCTGAGCATACATATCACTGACATTTGACTTGTTACATAATTAATGTATAATAGAAGTTTTCATTCTTTCCTAGGGATGTTAATAGCGAGAAGATGTGTTTCCTACTTTTTTGAAAGCGTAGCTCCAAAACCATTTTTTATAAAGCCATTCTTTATTTCCGTTTACACGCCTGAAGAGTAAATCTTTTCATTGGAATTAACTTTAATAAAATTGTCAGAAGGATTCATGATACTGGAATATTTTTAAGGATAATTTTCGTATAAATATGTATATCGCTGCTTAATTTTATATTTTCAAAGGTTGACACAGATGACACCAATAAAAGATGATCAAGGGAATCTAATTACCATAGAGGATAGACAAATAAAACAATGGGCTGAACATTTCGAAGGACTATTGAATCGCCCGTCACCTGCTAATCTCCCAGAAATAGCACCACTGACAGCACGCATAAAACTGCCTGCCAGTAGACACCAGTTCTCTAACAAAAGCGGAAATCTTGAATGCAATCAAGCTACTGAAGTCCAGAAAGGCAGCAGGACCAAACAGAATTCCTCCCGGAGGTACTTGAAACTGATCGGGACACCGCAGCAGATACACTCATGCCCCTATTGCAAAAAGTTTAGAATTATGTAAACGCGCTAATTATTGGAAGAGAGACAGTCCTTCCTGTCACACAACCAAGAAAGGGCGACTTAGGCCTCTGAGAGAAACGGGACGGAATCAGGTCCTTGTCCACAGCAAGTAAAATAAAATTTCGCGTCAACCTGAAAAGCAAAACACAAAGCACTGGATGCAGAACTCCACCAACTCTAAACAAGTTAAATTTAGTAAAAGTAAAACTAAGTATGGATCAAATAGCAACTTTGTTTATCGGCAACGAACAAAGCATAGAATGGTAATCACACCTGTACCTCAATTTCATGGACTTCGGAAAGGCCTTTGACAGCGTTGACAGTGAAGTAATTTGGACACTATTTTGACAATACAGATTTACGCTGAATCTATATCAAACTCATCCAAAAGATATATAACAATGCCACGTGTCAAGTGATTCACAACGGAGAAATCAGTGAAGCCTCTTAAGTTACGACAGTAAAAAAAAAGACTAGCAGCATACTAATACCTATGATATTCCTACTTGTAGGAGGCTACATTATATGCCAAACTGTGGAGAGCGAGCAAGCAGGAATATGGTGAGCCGGTAAGAAGGCTATCAAAGATTTGGTCTTAGCAGACAATTTATGTCTCATGCCACACAATCTTCAAGGCTTAAAAACAAAAACCAACAAGCTGACAGAAGAAGTATGAGGCGAAAACGGGATTTCAAGTAAACATAGACAAGACACAAGTGGTGAAGACAACAAAACAACAAACCAACAAAAACAACGACAACTACAACAAACACCAATCACCAACAACAGAAGAAATTTCAACAGTGTCAATTCCTTCACTTATCCAGCTCGCCAACATCGTTTCAACCACAGCCCACAACAGACATCAGGATGTCGAATCCAGCGACAATCGGAAGGGAAAGACACACACATTCATCACTATGAAATCACCTGGAAAATCACCAAACCACGCACTCAGAATGAGGAAAATAAATTAGAATTTCCAACACCAATGGTAAGTCAGTCACTTCCTCCACGCTAGGTCAGAAACTTGCACTGCACCTCACCAAAAGCTATTTCAAACAACCAACTGCCAACTTCCCTCTATAGCTGTTTCCTTCAATGCCTCCATTATGGGGGTCAGATGGCTGGCCAGATAAGATTAGCAACAAAAAACTCCCAGAACGAATCAACAGGCGAGAACCTACTGCTGATCCAACAAATATGTTGAAGGAAGGGAATGGAGATGGATTAGACGCACACATTGAGCAGACCATTGTGTGATATTGCGAGGTAGGCCATCGCTCGAGTGGAACTCGAATGGGAAACGACGAGTTGAGTGTGTAGCTGAGGGTGATATGGATGCGATCGTGTGAGGAGGAGACGAGAGTCTATGAGCAGTGATGAGGCCATGTGAAGAGTTTAGAGATTCTCACAAAATAGAGACGTTCCATTGAAGCCGTATGTTCCAGTCTGAACCAAAGTGAATATTAATAAGGTCAAATCATTTGCTGAATTCTAAATACATAAGGTCACACCAAACACAGAGATGCAGTTAACTGATATACTTAATAAATTTCTGAATATGCAGTTATAGGTTCGATTACGGTGGTCAGAATGTATCATTACAACAGGTTCATATCCTTTCACATTGTATGTAAATTCATGATATGCTCGAATTTTCTATCCGAAAGGATCATCAAATCTAGTATATATTGTCATTATTATTATTATTGTTCCCTTGGGCTCTGAATGGAGCATAGGGCTTCAAAAACACATCTCCACTTTGTTCTATTTTCTGTCACCCTCTTCAACTTGGTCCACAATTGATCAAACTCTGTCATCTCTTCTTCACACAATCTCCTCTATTTCCTACATAATTAAGAGTTTTCTCAAAATATGAAAGACATTTGTTCTTAAATCTACCGGAAGATGTAGTTAAATAAATACGGAGTAAAAGACACCAGTATTTCACAGGTCACACCTGGTTAAACACTACATTGTCTATGAATAATAATAATGAAAGCTTAATTATTTTGTTCTTAAAGCCAAACATGAATGTGTAGATGAGTAAAGAAGAGGAAGAGGAAGAAGAATACCGAATTCAGGGTTTAATTGGATAAAAGTCTACAACAATTAGTTCCCTTAATGAATTTCGACAACACAATAAGAAGACGTAGTTTATCTGAAACGTGTAATGTATTGGCGCAACACATTTCGGACATTCTGATCACACACGTACTTGTCATACACAGTTTATATATAATGCAAGAAGGCATGAATAATTACAATACAGGTCAGATTGTATACAGGTCAAGGTCACAAATAATGGGTAGGGAGACACAAAAGGTGTGGGTAAGAAAGATAAAAGGAGAAAAAACAAGGCAAAGAAGGGGTTGAAAATATTAAGAAGTAAATTGGTCCTTGGTTCTAAATTGGATTACCAAGGCAGGTTTAAGGTGACAACAAATAACTTTTGGACACATAAGACAGGTTTAAGTCTTTTTATGGATAAGGCTTCAATGAATTTAAGTATGTGGCCCAACCTTGTTTTATATATCGGCTTAAAGGCATTGTTGAAATCAACCTTATGACCCGTCTCTATAATATGCTTGGCTATAGATGATGTTGGACATCTATTTCCGGGTTCAGTTGTGTCTGGCGATTTCATTTGTTGTTGCAGCCACTTTGGAATGTGTTCTGTAGCCCTAACCTACAGAGACCTATGGGTCATAGTTTCTGTCCACTACAGTATAAGAAGGCGTTGCTTAAATGTTTGTTCAAGCGCATTCACCGTATATGTACTGCCGATACAATTGAAGAAGAAAGACAACACCTCACTGAAATATTGTTAGATAACAATTACCCACTGAGATTTATTAGACGTTACGGAAGTGTCAACCATAGAGCTTTACCAATCCAATCAGCTCCCAAAAAGGATGTTTACATATCCTTACCGCTTAGAGGTGATCAACAAAGTCTAGTCACTAGACAAAGACTCAAGGCCGCAATTAATAGAACTTATTATGCAGCTAAACTTATCTTCATAGGGAAAACGAGAACCATGCTGTTCTGTAATGCCATGACTCAAACAAAAACACAAAATATCATGCCGGATCGGTTGGGGCTCGGATTAACAACGACCGCGCTTCCTGCTGCCGTGTCACAGGGCAGAAGTGATAAATACGCTACTGAGACACACCAAATAAATAAGAACAAACAAAACAGGCCGTGTGTGACCGGCCTCAAGCAGCTGTCCCTTGGGCTCTGCGGTCACGCAACCAACTTCCACGGTGTGGGCAGCCGGGAAGTAACAATCGCCCTCACACTCCAAAGCGCACACTTGTAAACCCTAACATTATCCGAACGATAGTGTCACATCACACTGTGTTTATCAATTTACATGTATGTGTGGAGACACGTACATAGGGAGCACGAATCGGTCTCTGTAGGTTAGGGCTACAGAACACATTCCAAAGTAGATGCAACAACAAATGAAATCGCCAGACACAACTGAACCCGGAAATAGATGTCCAACATCATCTATAGCGAAGCATATTATAGAGACGGGTCATAAGGTTGATTTCAACAATGCCTTTAAGCCGATATATGAAACAAGGTTGGGCCACATACTTAAATTCATTGAAGCCTTAGCCATAAAGAGGCCTAAACCTGTCCTATGTGTCCAAAAGTTATTTGTTATCACCTTAAACTTGCCTTGGTAATCCAATTTAGAACCAAGGACCAATTTACTTCTTAATATTTTCAACCCCTTCTTTGCCTTGCTTTTTTCTCCTTTTATCTTTCTTACCCACAGCTTTTGTGTCTCCCTACCCATTATTTGTGACCTTGACCTGTATACAATCTGACCTGTATTGTAATTATTCATGCCTTCATGCATTATATATAAACTGTGTATGACAAGTACGTGTGTGATCAGAATGTCCGAAATGTGTTGCGCCAATACATTACACGTTTCAGATAAACTACGTCTTCTTATTGTGTTGTAGATAAAAATCACTGATATTTTCATTTTTTCTAATCTTTTCCTTGAAAAGTTTCGAATAGTTTGTCGGGAAAACAAACAAACAAACAGTGTGGCAATGACTTATTTCATAGTTGCTGAGATTTTTGTCAGTAGTACGTTAGACGTGTTTACTTTTCACTTAGCCCCCCCCCCCCACCCCACCACAATTATTAGGTCATATCTCAACCAAAGTTCATTTACTATAGATAGTCCGTAGTTTTTGTTTCGTACACAGTATGATTTGATTCAAAAGTAAACTGTTCATTATTTATGATTATATGTCGTGAACTTTGTTAGTTTTATGCTTACATACAAATATATATGTCTGTTGATGTGCATTTGTAAACCGATTTATTTCACTGGTGAAATATATCAGGTTGCCTACATTTAACAATGATATATATACATTTATTAAACTATCAAACTGTACGGAAAGTCTGAACTTAGGGACTATATACAGAGTATAGAGCATACGAAATGAAATAAATTCGTTTCATCTCCCAGTGTTGATAGTTTTTGAAAGGAAAAAAAACAACTTTAGTTTTGTAGAACTAATTAAAAATGCGTGTTTTTTTTCTGCTGAGGAAAAATAAATAGAAACAATCTAAAATGAATAGAAATGTCATAATGAAAAATTCACAATAACCCTTTATTTTGGTTGGGTTAAATGAAGGTAATTCATTTTTATACAGTCTCTGTGTGTATGTGTGTCTGAATGAGGAAGTATTTTCTGTGAATGTTACTCAGAATATTAATGCGGTTGAGTTTATTCCTATTTATTGTAAGTTTGAATTGCATTCTTTTAAATATCTGTGATAGGTAAATACGCAAGAGTGATAAAGGGTACGATGGAATATAAAGTGAACTTAATGAAAAGCTAATCTATATTGATTTAGTAGACTCAATCGACGGAATATTTACACAAAACAGTTTTGTTTAAATTACACTAATACTCGTTCAACTATGGAAGACAAATTTGACTGAGGAATCAAAGTGATTGACTTTTTTTATTACTGTACAGTTTATTTGTAGTTATTGTAATTATATAATACAAATAATTCTGCTGAATGCAAATTTCAGACCTGTCTGTTTTGTTGTGTGGTTTACCAGTATTCCGTCAATGCTAATTGCAATTATGAAATAATATTACATTTTGGTGTCGTATTAAATAACCCTGTTAAGCTTTTTTACCGACCATTCTTCGTGGGATGCTTTGATAAGTGGTGTTTATGAAAGTATTTTCAAGGTGATAAAATATCTACTCACCATCAACGAGAGGGATTTGAAAGAGGTTACTTCATTCACTTATCTAGGGAGCATTGTCTCAACTACAGGAGGAACGGACGAGGATGTCAAATCGAGCGAGAATCGGGAAGGCGAGAAACACATTCATCCACCTGAAACCAATCTGGAAATCTTCGTCACTCAGCCTGCATCAACAACAAAATTCGGATTTTCAATACAAACGTCACATCAGTTCTTTTATACGGATCAGAAACTTGGCGGGTCACAAAGAATATTTCCAACAGCCTGTTGCAGGGAGACCTTTATCAACAACTGTCTTCGCTCTATACTGAAGATCAGATGGCCGGAAAGAATCACCAACAAGAAATTATGGGAACAAACAAAACAAGAACCAATCGCTCAACAAATATGCAGGAGAAAGTGGAGATGGATTGGACACTCGCTGAGGAGGCCGCTGAGTTACATCGCGCGTCAGGCCATAGCTCGAGTGGAACCCGAAAGGGAAGCGGGTTCGTCGTGCAGGTGACATGGAGGAGATCGTGTGAAGAAGAGTTGAAACAGTATGGACTAACATGGATGCAGGTGAAAAGTACAGCAGAAGACAGAAGCAAGTGGAGGCGTGTAGTTGAAGCCCTATGTTCCACTAGGAACCCAAGGGAACAATAATAATAATTATGAATATAGCATGTCGCCTACTGGAGACTGTTGCATTACCCGACAAAATAACTCATACACCGTTTGAATAATCTCGAGACCATTTAACAAATCATATTCATCTTTATTTATTATCATTATTATTCCCTATGGTTTCGAGTGGAATATACTTCTTCAATAGAACGTTTCCATTTTGTCAGAATCTCTGAAGAACTCTTCACATGGCCTCATCACTGCTCATAGACTCTCGTCTCCTCCTCACACGATCCCATCCATATCACCCTCAGCTACACACTCAACTCGTCGTTTCCCATTCGAGTTCCACTCGAGCGATGGCCTACCTCGCAATATCACACAACGGTCTGCTCAATGTGTGCGTCTAATCCATCTCCATTTCCTTCCTTCAACATATTTGTTGGAGCAGCAGTAGGTTCTCGCCTGTTGGTTCGTTCTGGGAGATTTTGTTTGCTAATCTTATCTGGCCAGCCATCTGACCTCTATTATGGAGCCAGTGAAGGAGACAGCTATAGAGGGAAGTTGGCAGTTGGGTGTTTGAAATACTTTTGGTGAGGTGCAGTGCAAGTTTCTGACGTAGCGTGGAGGAAGTGACTGACTTGCCATTGGTGTTGGAAATGCTAATTTTGTTCGTCATTCTGAGTGCATGGTTTGGTGATTTTCCAGCTGATTTCGTAGTGATGAATGTGTGTGTTTCTTTCCCTTCCGATTCTCGCTGGATTTGACATCCCGATGTGTGTTGTGGGATGTTGTAATTGAATTGTGAATTGAAACGATGTTGGCGAGCTAGATAAGTGAAGGAATTGACGTTGTTGAAATTTCTTCGGTTGTTGCTGACTGGTGTTTGTTGTAGTTGTCGTTGTTTTTGTTGGTTTGTTGTTTTGTTGTCTTCACCACTTGTTTATGTCCACTTGAAATCCCGTCTTCGCCTAGTTCTTCTTCTGTCAACTTGTTGGTTTTCGTCTGTAAGTCCTCGAATATATGTGTTCATCTTACTTTTAATGAAGCACAAGAAATGGGGCATTTTAATTGGACTTGACCGTGTTCACATTCAAAACATTTGAGACTTTATTTGTCAGCGGTAGATACCAGATCCAAAATGTAAATTTACTGAATATTTTCGACGCCTAACCATTGTGTAAGTGGATTGCTGTCATCAGTAATACAAAATTACTGAAAGGATTGAATCATATCCTAGATGTACTGTTTCGATTGCTAAAGATGGATATTTAATATGTGAAGATGTCAACGAAAACACCTAAATTTGCAGTATGAGATGATGTCATTCTACTTCACAGGTTCTCATCAACTGCAGACTACCTGGAATTACAATGGTTATAAAAAGTTGACAATAACAAGCTTCAGTGCTTGAGCGATAGTGAAGAAAGCACAATAAAACCAACGCATCCGAAATACAAGTATTACAATTTTATAAGAAAAAGACTATTATTATTATTATTATTCTCATCATGCTTATTTTACTATCATTCTATTATTGTTTACTCAGAACACATAAAGGTGCAGGAAATGGAACTGGTTTTATGTTCATATTACATGCTGAATTAAATGTTTGAATGGATCTCATTTTGATGGTGAGACAATACAGATATGTGACTCATGTCGTTACAAACAACAAAGATACCATCGACATATCGACAATGGTAGGTTGTTTCATTGACCGCAGAAATCAGTCACGTCTGTTCTTCATAACCCATTGAAAATATAGGTCAGAATAGGTCCTAGAGGTGAATCCATCGTGACCCCATAAATTTGCCCGTAAAAATGGTTGTTTAATTTCAGTTGGATATCTTTTGTGCAGAGAAGCAGTAGACGCCTCATCTGTGTTTCCGGTAATGGTAACAGATCTGTGTGCTGACAAATAGTGTCAATTGTTTTCATCACTGGTAGGTATATTTATAAATAAGGCGGTCGCGTCGTACGGCACCATGAATTTATTTGATATATCGACATGGTCTACTTAATTAGTAAATTAGTAGGTATCTTTCAAATTATGGATTGCAAATTAATTTCGAATGGGCTCCAATGAATCAATTAAACATCGAACTAGCTTGTGGCATGGTAAGTTGATCATTGATAATATGGGTCTTAAGGACACATTGGTCCAATAGATTTTCGGTAGACGTCCACCATTTGACAAGTGTTCAATATACCTTCTATTGTCAATCAGTTTCTGGATGAGGAGTCCTTTGAGGCATTTACTTTGTATTCAAATGATGTTGTAGCATCCCTTTTTAGTTTTGTTCACCTGGGATTTTTACTAGATTGTTAAGAACTGCCAGCATTTTATGTACACACTCAGTTTTATTCATTATAACATCTCCAGAGCCTTTATCAGGTCTAAACATGACAATATGATCATTCTCACATGGTCTCTTTAGTACTGCTGTATGTTTCTCGACCAGCACCTTTTTTTTCTCGGATGGTGTTGTGTGGTATTGGTTGGCTATATCAGCCGGTTTAGACTCTAACGATTCTCTTTTGTCTTCATCTACAGGTTTTGGTCAGAAAGTTGGCGGTATAAGTGTTCGAATTGTGTTTCTGTGTTTATGCGGCTGATGTTTCTTTTGGGGACGTGAAACTTGAATCCAAAAGATGAGGCTTCTAATTCACTTTTGCCTAATTGTAATTTTGATAGATTGCCTACGTAACTTTCAGGTGCTTCTGGGAATTCTTCAATTATTTTTCTCTAAACGATGATTTTAGCAGTTGATTTTCATAATATCTGGCAGTTTTACATTTTAATTCTTTGATAAACTTCATGAACTTGAGCAAGCAAATAATATTAACACCTTATTGATTAAGGCGTCATGCGAAGCCAGATGAGACTTCAGGTGGGAAAGACTTTTTAAATGAAAATTACGAATAGGATTTCGTTATCCGACTGAGGTTCTTCTAAGATGATCAGAGCTAAGCCGATCGAACTTGTTTCAAGAATTGCCTTGGGAGACTGTTCGTAGAACTTGATGTTTGTCAACCCTCCCATTATTCTGAATCACAATGTCACTACCTGATTCAATAACTTTATAGTCTTGGAAATGAGGAGTCTTCCCAAAAATTTCATACATTTGGTTCCCTTCATAAATTTTGACAAAAAAGGGAAGACCAGTTTGCAGTTTTTAGAGTATATCCCAAGAGATTTGTGCCTAGATGGAAGCAGATATTCGCAAAGTGCAATTGCCAAAAACCTTGTGGATACGGGTCATTTCATTGGGAATTTCAAATCCCGCAAAATCCCAAACATACAAAAGAAAGCAAATTTACTACGATTTGTTGAAGCAATTGCAAACAAGCTTTTCAAACCAAACTTATACACATAGAAAAAGTGAGTGTAATCTCACTCACTTACCCACTCACTTCCTTGGTAACTGCATTTTCGATCGCACTCACTAGTCATCCATATTAGTGATGTCACTTCACTGAACAAGTTTTCAGCCGTATGAACTATAACCTTCTTGAGATGCTGTGTGAACTTGCAAGCTAACACAGTTTATAAGATTTTGAATGAATTCGCCTTTCTTGTATCTAGTATGCGTTTTGCTCTGTCGCGCAACATCCCGCTTGATTTGCATTCTCACTCACTCAGTCGAAATCACTATTAAGTTTCCAAATACACCTAATTGTTTGTCTGTCTGTCATAATTTCACTATGCTATTCATTCTCACCGTCTTCAGCTCTCCATCGTAATATGTATAAATTCACTGTGTTCTTCGATTTTGTAGTTCGTCTCTAGTCATTGCTTGTTTCCAAGCAAGATTTCAACTTCACCCCCTCCCTCCACCCACTTTTCGAATTCTACTAGAAATAGTTAGTCTTTTAACACTGGACAGTTCGTCTACTTACATCGTTTTCCGAATCATGTTGTCCACACTTTCTATCTATAACTCGAAGTCATCGTGAAAAGTGTGTGTCCAAGCACTTTGTAACTTGTGATCTGATTTAGTCCATCAGTATGTTCGCCGTTGAAGAGAATCTGAGAAGCTAATTGTTTTTTGATTATAGCTTGCTCGTATTCTCCTGCAAATATCCTCGTTATTTCTCTGTTCAAACCAATAAACGGAACAGACTGAGAGATAGTACCAAGTTATAGTTGCAGGGAAGCTACAATCATCACAGGCGAATTTTCCATCCACTTCGTCTCTGATGCGGCTATGACAATTCACACACACCACCATCATTGAACATTGAAGGGAGAAGTCAAAGTGAGGTCAAAATATTATTATTACTTTTATTATTATTATTTTTACAATTAACGCTACGACTACTATTACTACGACTACGATTACTTATCAGTATTACAGTCAAGTCTAATCAAGTGAAAGAGAAAAGAAAAGCATGTCGTCTTCAAATGATTCGTGAAGACAGTTGAATATGTATATGCATGTTCATCTCACACGGATGACAGTGTTCCATTTGATGTGAGTAGCCTGTATTCACTCTTCAAGAAGAGAAGAAAGAATGCAAAAATAACGAATGAATGAGTAGTTCCAATGAAATCAAGGACGATACTGGAGTAGATAAAAACGTTTCATAAAGTGAATCAATCACTAATTCCTGACATTTTGAGTTTCAAATGACTGAATTACTCAAATCGATTGTGCTTCAGTCGATACGCTGGATCATACACTCGGTGCATTCAAATGTGGCCAAGACGTGCACTGAGCACCTCAGTTAGAAGCATCATACCAATAAACTGCCACAACAATCAGTCAGAAAGAAGCCAAAGCTTCCCATCCAATTAATTATAATACCGATCCATGAAATTGTCATCACACACTGTTTAGTCAGTTATTCATTAGAAGTGAACATCTCATCTAATTACTTGTCTCTAAACGCCAACACGACACTATCGAATACGACATGAGAGGTGGCGACGCTGGACAAACGACAAGTAGACTGATGTTTGTGACAAGGAGGTGTGTGTGTGTGGATTGAATCTGATACATAAACTCACCCTGATATTCGTCAGAACATTTTCATAAATTGATTTGGTTTCTATAATGAGAAGATGCAGTTTGTCGTCAGAAAAGGCGAACTAGACATGCAAACTTGAATAGACGCGTGCGAGAAAACAGACAAAATGTTGTAAATCTATCGTTTGTAATCGTCAAAAACAAGTACCCGCAAAGTAGGCAAAACATCTGAGTGTGGAATGCTATCTGGCCTCCGAATCAACGTTTACCACCTACTAGATAGACTATTGAAAGCGCCTTGCAAAATATTTGATTCGGTATGTTTCAACTTACCATGACCTGCCGCCAAACTAAATTTCGAAGCACTGAGCCTCATTATCAACTGACTCAGTCGGTTTATTTCTGAAAAGGAAGGTGAAGTGTAAACACAGTGAAAGTATATCATGGATAGACATGATGAATTGTGGACAGATGAGGTCGAAAAGAAACATTGCTGATTTGGAAGACGAAAACATTGAGCAAAGCAATGTTTACTTCCCAATTGAATCCCCCTCATCAGCTACACTATTATGTATGCATGAAAGTATATATATCACAGCATTTCCTGTAGTCAGTAGACTTCTATCAACAGCTTCCCTCATCGCTGGCTGCATATTGAAGATCAATCAAATGGCCAGGTAGAATTAGCAACAAGGAACTCTGGCTGGGAACGAACCAACCAAGAACCTATTGATCTATGGAAAATTCCCATTGTAACATCAAAACAAGTGATTCAGCGAAGAGACTCAATTCAACGTATTTGTTATCAAGCTGTACAATAGTATACATGTATGGCTTTTAGTAAACTATATCCAGTGATGGAATTGAGTCATAGGTGTGAATGCATTCCCTCACCGGATATAGTTTCTTAGAAACCGTATATATACGATACGATTGTACAGTTTGATAATAACTTCGTTGAAAAGAGTCTCTTTGCTGAATCACTTGCTTTGACAAACTATTGATCAACAAATATGCCAAAGAAAATCGAGATGGATTAGACACACGCTGAGGAGACCATCGGTTGACATCGCGCTCAATGTAGGCCATCACTCGAGTGGAAGCCGAGTAGTAAACGACAAGTTGAGCATGTGTCCAGTGTCCGGTGGTGGTGACATTGAGGAGACCCTGTGAGGAGGGGATGAAACGCAATGGACGATAATGTGGATAGCTGAATAGCACAACAGAGAACAAGACGAGGTGAAGATCAATATTCCACTCGAAACCTGAGGGAACAATAATATTATTAATATTAATACAATCTTGGAAATTTAGTCAGTGGAAAATGCACTAGACGAGGAATCACTGTAGTATTTGCAAGCAAGTAGACTTTCTCTTTGTAGAGAATAGCTTCATCATTGACGAAACCTGGTATGTGACAGCCAGTCACTATCAGTTATTATTCTTATTATCATTAATCAGTCAAACGAATCAAGGAAAAACATGTGTTTGTGAAATATGAAGGATGAAATTGGTGGAATAATCCTCCACAAAGCAATGACATGTTTCGAATTACCTTCAGTGCGTTCAATCGACAGAAGACTATCACAGACACTCAAATCTGGGGCTTGTTCAATACCTATTCAAGAAGAAAGGATAGCATTGACAGCATTTCGTTGACTACAATGAACATGGTGTGTTTAGTATGACTGATCACCAGTATTCAGTGATTTGACTTACGTCTTGCATTAACTGAAATACACAGATACAAGTCAACAGATACAAGGATATTACTCGTTTATTATAACACCTGAAATATGTATGTGCATGTGTATGTGTACGTCGCGAATTACGCCAACCCGTTGATAGAGTGGAAGTGATTCTTGGTGAGTGAGCGATGAGTGACAGATCTTCAGGGAGAGAGAGATACTTGAGCTTTTCAATCTTCACATGGACTGGCTTTGAGTCAATGAACTGCCCGTCTTCTGATTAATTGATGTGCATACTGTTGGCGACTGGTTCTCAATTGCTCTGAACTCACCTCTGTGCACCGTGACAGGCTGGGTGTAAACTATTCCAAATGACGTGCTCATTCACAAAACTATTGTAGTGAGTAGCATCGGAGAGTAATCTCATAAACAAACCGAGTCCCAACACACTGAGACTGTTTCACAAAATGACAAGAAAATTACACAAAATCAACATTGGATGTCAGCTATTGTCCGGTGACTGACGACGAATTCACTCAAATATCTAACAGATGAGGAGCACATCCGTCTTTCAGTCATGACTGAGCTACCGGTTAGATATGGTGGATTAGACCACAACGATGTTCAACTGAGTCAGAAGAGTGAGAGACCGTAAGGAGAAGTGAAGCTCACTTGCTCAACCAACAAAATAATGCTTACTTCCAGATCCATGGATTAGAGATTCGCTCCAGAGAGTTTTGTTAGGAGACATGACGAAGAAGTCGCCTGGATAGAATGCAAAGAGAACAGAGTATATATATTGACGAGTAATTCGAAAATCTCCTGTCACATTGATCGAATGGAGAAAATTCGATGGATAATTTCATGTGTTGTTTCACCATCTGGCGAATATTAGTGGCCTGTAGTTCGAGGTTTTCAGCGAATAAATCAACCGAGTCTGTTTCACCAAATTCCTTCACCATTACGTATCATTGGATAGATCACTAGATACTCTTATACTCTCTTATACTGGTTGCATCTGAGTGACTGATAGTGAAATATGCGATGAGCATCTTAAGCAGCTGAAAACGGTCCGCCAATTTTACGCCCATCTTTCAATAGCAGTCGTGTGACTCGACTGAATTCCTTTCACAAACCAGCTTCGACAACAACTCGCCGATTCAAATGCAAAGGGAACGAGATCAAACAGAATGCACTATGAATTACGAAGGCGTACTTACCATATGACCGAATCACATGTGTGATGGCATTTGAAATGCCTGACAAAACAAGTGAATACACGACAAATTCAAGATAGACGACAATTGGGATAATAAAAGGTGGTAAATTCCTGCCCATGAGATGCTCAAATTGAATAGGTAACACTATTCAGACAAATTATTTAAGTAACTGAACGTCAGTCAGCCTTCACATGTCTGTGTGATATTCAGTAGTGACGGTAATTCAAAGTCTATTTAACGAAAGATTTCAATAGTCTAGTCACTTTGTTTCCACTGGTCATTCATTCCATCTCAACAAACGCCTCCTTCAAAGTAATCTAGAAAGTGAAGAACAACCTGCCGAAGACAATACGTTTCCGTCCTCTTTGCACTGCACAAGCTCTAGTCATTCAGTCAGAAGAACCAGGACTATGCATACAACAGAAAATTATTCAGCCACTTCTACTATCATGGTAACAACTCTGTTGATCTGACTTAACTTTTGCTAGTTTGCTCCTTTTACTGACTACTTAAAACTCCTGTATTCCCTGAAAACTCTTGTGTAATTCCGTATTTTGTTTTGTTTCCATGTTCACCCTGAGCACAACTCTTTCATCAAACTATTCATGTCATCACTTAACTCTTCTTTAACAATCGTTTGTGACAATTCACCACTTTTGTTACTACCCTCTTATATCAACATCCAATTCCTCTGAATACCTTTTGTATTGCCTAACTCCACACAAAACTTACTAATTCTCACCTGTTTCGTTAAAATAACCATAGCCAATTGTATTTTTGTTTGACAAAATTAATGCACACATGCACACAAAATAACCCATATACATATATTTGCGATCATACAGCTAAAGTGGAAAATGAATTCGTCGAGAAGAGACTCTTCGCTAAACTATACTGGTCTTCTCTATACTTTGCAGGTTTGCAGGTTGAAGATGAACAACAAACGTTTCACATACTTCTGTACATTTCCGGTCGATAGTGGTCTTCACAAGTATTCACTTGACACTTGACAACTACAAAAAGACGATTATTTCTCAATATTGATTGAATTTGTTGACTTACACTCAGCGACAGTTGTGTTCCTTTCATTGGCCTGTGTTTCCAACTGGTCTGGAGTGGGAAAGAGACAAACAGTCTGTCACCTCATGCAATATTAATCATGATTGCAAAACATTGGAGACAATGTCGTCAATATTGCTCGCTCCTCAACTATTGATATAAAAGCTGATGAATAAACAAACAATCGACAGTATGGAATCACCACTTCTCTGTCTCCACTGATCTCTAGATGTCGGTGTTCACACACATTTGAACAGCATTCGGAAATTATTTACCGCATGTTCATGTACAAGGTATTTATCATCCTTCAGCGACTAATACTGCAAAAGCACACGATCACTTCAGAAAACGAAACGTTTGTACGAAACATTGCGAAACTGTGACTAATGACATTGTGACTGTGATCAAATTGCTGGTTGGAAATCTGCATCACATCACTGGCGTCCTCACTGGAAAGGATAACTGGAGGTGGTGTGCACTCCACGTGTGTTGAAAGATTAAGAAAGGGAAGAAAGAGAGGACTAACTGTATGGGGCTTAGAAATCATCTTGCAGTTGTGAGTAGTACGATTGTGAATAATAAATTTCCCTCGAAATATCTATCATCCAGTGAGTAAACCCGTCTCACTATGTGATGTGTCCAACAATCACACTAGTTTTGAACCATATACTACCACAGAGTTCGAGTACCACACACATACTATTGAGTAGAAGCATCTCTGACACAACAAACTAGGAAATAACATACAAAATATCAAATATGGCAAGTAAAATCACGCTTGTAAAAGCACCTTGCAATGTCTTCACTTCTTCTTCCAAAACAGCTGTCGAATTTTCTATCACCGCTATCGATCCTGTAGAACAATTGCAAACAATTATCACAAATCAACAGAAGATACTGACGAAAGGAATGATGATGATCAATGTCAAATCTGATCATCAGTCATGCTGAATTCGTCTACATTCACAAAGTGTTCCAGTGTTGAATGCTGCACATGCTCCCTTCAACCGCCCGCCTCAAACGTAGATAATTGCTAATTCGGAGAGAATACGATAAATCATTCCACAAATGAAAATGAAAATGGATTCAATGAACATAAACTTAGTTATTTCATCGAATGTTAAGCAAGTCTATGGAATATTGAAATATATTACAAAGAATTTGCTTACCGTCATAAAAGTTCAGGCCACGTTCTAAAGCGTTTATCTCTTGACTAACACGACGCGCATCTGCAAAACAACAAAGTTGAGCATCAATTCATTGAATTAAGCATTGTTTTGATGCTACGACTTGTTCAGTTTCAAGAATGAGTGACATGGAGAAAATGTGTGCCAGCACGTTTCGCATTTTATAAGACTGAATAATACTGGTTGATATGTTCAGTGAATATCCTATTGAAGAGAATATCCCACTTGAGAATACGGAACGATACTGCTTGACATATTCCCTCACTCATTCCACAAGAAGTAATTTTTGTCCCACTCGAGAATCCTAGGTCTCAAGCCTCATTTGGGGTTAACTGTCACAGATAGAAACTGACTAGCTTCGCACCATCATCACCTAGCCAATGTGAATACTCTGTCTGACTGCGAAATATGACGTGGGAATTCAGCTTTCACTGTTACGAAAAATGAAATGATAAAGTCGATTTCTACACATCCACAGTGTTCACATTCTCAAAGTTCACCGATATCATCTGGTTGGTTAGATGAAGTTGTCTCACTCACTGCATTTCTTCTCAGGATTCACATGATGTTTCACCACCAGACTATTCGATAATAGTCGAAAATTAGCTGACAAACTATCAGTGGTGGACAGAAATATCCGAAAGCGTGGCAGTGTCGAATTCTCGAATAATCATTGCTGATGTGACTGGATATTCAACAAGCAAAAAGCAACTTCACATTTCGAGAGAATTTACCAGTCAGAAGCAATATTGGACTGCAACACACTAACGTCAACATGAATGCTTAAATTAATACTGTTCAATGTACAACGACGACTCACCATAAGTTGGTTCAGAATTCCCACTATGTTTTCTCAGTCCACCAGCTTCAAATAAATGGAATTAATTTATTCATTGATTAATTATTATTAATATGCGCAGTTGAGAATATTTAATCAGCCGAGTCGCTTGATCGACAGTGAGGGAGAATCATTCGTCTATTATTTCGTAGGGAAACCACCTAAATGCGCTTATCTTGTGCACTGAATCCACATTCAGCACGTGTTTCAAACTGATCCGACTCAAGATGAGTTTGTAGTCATGAGACTGAAATCATCAGTGTAGACACAATGTGTGCGACAGGAATGTATGAAATGTATGTGAATTCGTGTTATTAGTATGTGTTAGAGAAATGACTACACTGGGTTGTCACATATCGTGCCTCAAGTTCATCAGAAAATGATGCTCATATCGATGTCTGATTGATTGATTGATCTGATCGAATGGACAGGTTCACATATATTCACACAGATCCCTCATTATCATATACTAACTATTCAAGCAGTTGTCAATCACAAATCACAAGTGAATTCTATTCGTTTAAG
>OX235274.1:104470184-104523187 GCA_944472155.2 Trichobilharzia szidati | reverse complement strand
TTTAACATTACTTCTTCCTTACTTCAGCGATTTAAAAACATACACTTTGTTCACTTATTTACAGATATCCGGTAATGTCAGTCAACTTGGTCACAGCAATTCAACATGGGCGAAATAATTACGAAAAACAATTGTGTAAAGACATTTGCTTTTTTTTCATTAAATAGATTTAACATCCTGCTTACAATACTTTTCTTATTCTATCTGAGTGAAACTAAGTTTTTTTGCATGAAAAGATGCAGATGTCAGACTTATCAATGATACTTGATGATTTATTTGACTGCATAATTAAACGTAAGCGGAATGTTACTACGACTGCTACAGCTCAACCTACTTATTTATTCGTTATGTGTAAACTTAATTTTACAGTATACGTTAACACCCGTTATCATAGGGACTGCCATAACGCTTTAATTTAAATATTAGTAATACACTGATTTGGAATACACCTAACCGTATACGAACTGGAACTGCAATGCAGTGCCTAAGTTCCACCTATTGTTGTCATTGTTCCCTACAGACTTGCGTATGACTATGAGACGTTTTCACGTAACTGTAGACAGAGACTTAAGGGCCACTAAACTACTTATAATTCACCACGCATATCGGTCGATAGTGTTCCTACAGAATTACACTTAAGTATAGTAACGAGTTCAAGTCCTAGGGAGCACCGGTCTAGCATGCCGTGCTCACAAAGCGAATACATGAATTGAAAGACAACAAGATTTACATGAAAAGTTCATATTTATTATAATACAACATTAGTTTGTTTACATATTAAGAAAATGGTCCATTTGTGCGATTACTTCTCCCGCTTTCAGATGCGCACGAGTTGCGAGACCATGTCCATCGTTGACACTTATGCAGCACATTATTAACTACAAAAGGTGGAAGATTAAACAAAAATAGAATTATGCACACAATATTACAGGATAAATAATGCTCTCACTCGCATTGGCTACCTGCAATAAACTAAAAAGGCTTTGTCAATTAGTATCCATCTGTCTCACGACTGTTTCAATATAATTCCGTAGAAAAAGCAACATTGAAATACATCACTGAGCAATATCCACCGATAAAATGCTACACGTATAACCTAAAATCGAGAAAAGCCAAAGAACTCACGGGTTCCTTGACATCGCCAGCAACCGATAGGCCAACAAACCGAGTGTATGATAAGCCAAGCCTTGTACATGCACAAATAAGTAAAAGAAAACGTTAGAATACTCAAATTTTACATTTAGTTTCATCAAATATGCTTGTAAACAACGCATACCTCAAGCACACAAACCTGCAACGACATCACCTAACAAGGACAAATTAAATATCAAATTAGCCACCACTGTTCCAGCCAATGAAAGACGAGAAAACCTGAGGCGCGGAGAAATTAAACCGTCATAGCCTATACCCTCGCCCATTGTGCGAGGTAAGTAGCATTTTTGTACAGGTGCTGACATGAAACATAAGAGATGCAGAATGAACAATAATTATAGGTGAATGATTCATAAAGTGTATAAAATTTCAAAGTCACCGGTAAGTACACCATAATTGTGACATTTCCAGTTGTATATGAGACCAACTTTGAACTTGTCAGCAGATTTCATGATAGAGGTGGTTCCGTTATTCACCAGGTGAGCTAGCAATATTCCGAATAAGCAAAGGGTAGCAGCATTGTATTAGTACCTTCGTTGAAGGCAGTACCGTTTAGTCCATTATAGCAATCACAAAGTCAGACAAAGGAAATACAACAGTAATATTAGACAAACCAGACTATTTAGAGCAGGTGAATACTCACATACAAACAGGACTATATGAGGAAATTAAGAAAAAACACCGCTATGAATAAAGTTAAGACATCGACAGAGGACTTTATACGCCGAATGAAGCCTTTTCTAGGTGAGTCTGTTGTGTTGCTCTATTTGACCAAACTATCGTACACGTATATCCTAGTACTTCTGTAACGACAGAAGGCAAGAGTCAGGCAACAGATCATTTATTAAGGAAATCAACGCATATTTATATATGTTTTCATGTACATCACTATGGATACGTAAACAAACAAACACAGTCTTCCGATTGGTTGTTTCTCACGATAAATCTTGGGAACGTAAATATTGACGCAAATTACTGTCTACCAATTTGGCTAGTAGACAGCTCTCACCACACTTCTTCGCGTTTATTATTGTGTCCTAACGTTGTGATTACTAGACATCCACGACGTAAATCAAAAGACACTTGAGAAGGAGAACGAATGTGTATTTTCTCAGTAGTCAAAATTCAAAAGTTGAGCGAGTACAATGTATCAATTGTTAACACGCAGTCTTTAGAGTGATAAACAAATCAAAGTCCAATCACATAGTGAAAGCATACAACGATAATGAATAATAAAATGGGTCATTACATGTCTAAATGGTTTAATTTAATATTGAAAACTAATAACCCCAGTAGGATGTATGGTGTTGTTAAAGTTCATAAGTCAGGATACCTTATTAGACCTATAGTTGATTTTAGAAATTCACCTCCTAATGGATTATCTAAATATTTAGCTATGGCAATAAATCCTTTTAAAAGCCTCTCAAAATCTAGACAAACAAATTCTTATGAACTAAAACATTGACTAGATAATTTAAAATTAGGTATTGAGGAAAAAATGGTTAGTTTTGACATTGTCATTTTATATACACATGTACCAATAAATATGCCTATAGAGGCAGTCAGAAATGAACTCAGTTCTGACCAAGAACACGAACTTAGAACGAAAGTGCCACTTGGGGACATGATGCGAAGAGTGCAGTACACACTGATAATAGTTGGCTGGTCATTTTGTTGCTAGTTATTATTACTTATTATTATTGATGGTCTGATTGCCTTGGTTGTTATCCACTAGTTCACACACTTGATTTTTTTTTGAATTTTTCTTTTTTGATTTACAGCTTGATTCCACACCGTATTTTCAGTACAAGTGTGGAATTTTCAGCATGGATATCGGTAGCTCAAATTCAGGCCGACCATAGATATCGGGTGTGCGCCGGCAGGGGATCGAACCCCGGACCATGTGCATGGTCGGCGAGAGTCCTAACCACTGTGCCACCGACGCACTATAAAGGAGTGCGTCGGCCGGGGTTTGAACCCCGGACCATGTGCATGGTCGGCGAGCGTCCTAACCGCTATACCACCGACGCACACCGAATGATACATTTGAATGAATTCGCCTCTCTAGTTCTAGTATGCGTTTTGCTCTGTCGCACAACATCCCGCTTGATTTGCATTCTCACTCACTCAGTCGAACTCACTATTAAGTTTCCAAATACACCTAATTGTTTGTCTGTCTGTCATAATTTCACTATGCTATTCATTCCCACCGTCTTCAGCTCTCCATCGTAATATCTATCAATTCACTGTAATCTTCGATTTTGTAGTTCGTCTCTAGTCATTGCTTGCTTCCAAGCAAGATTTCAACTTCACACCCTCCCTCCACCCACTTTTCGAATTCTACTAGAAATAGTTAGTCTTTTAACACTGGACAGTTCGTCTACTCACATCGTTTTCCGAATCATGTTGTCCACACTTTCTATCTATAACTCGAAGTCATCGTGAAAAGTGTGTGTCCAAGCACTTTGTAACTTATAATTTGATTTAGTCCATCAGTATGTTCGCGGTTGAACCAATAAACGGAACAGACTGAGAGATAGCACCAAGTTATAATTGCAGGAAAGCTACAATCATCATGGGCGAATTTTCCAATCACTTCGTCTCTTATGTGACCATGACACTTTACACACACCACCATCAGTGAACATTGAAGGGAGAAGTCAAAGTGAGGTCAAAATATTATTATTACTTTTAATATAATTATAATTATTTTTACATTTAACACTACGACTACTATTACTACGACTACGATTACTTATCAGTATTACAGTCAAGTCTAATCAAGTGAAAGAGAAAAGAAAAGCATGTCGTCTTCAAATGATTCGTGAAGACAGTTGAATATGTATATGCATGTTCATCTCACACGGATGACAGTGTTCCATTTGATGTGAGTAACGTGTATTCACTCTTCAAGAAGAGAAGAAAGAATGCAAAAATAACGAATGAATGAGTAGTTCCGATGAAATCAAGGACGATACTCGAGTAGATAAAAACGTCTCATAAAGTGAATCAATCACTAATTCCTGACATTTTGAGTTTCAAATGACTGAATTACTCAAATCGATTGTGCTTCAGCCGATAAGCTGGATCATACACTCGATGCATTCAAACGTGGCCAAGACGTGCATTGAGCACCTCAGTTAGAAGCATCATACCAATAAACTGCCACAACAATCAGTCAGAAAGAAGCCAAAGCTTCCCATCCAATTAATTATAATACCGATCCATGAAATTATCATCACACACTGTTTAGTCAGTTATTCATTAGAAGTGAACATCTCATCTAATTATTGTCTCTAAACGCCAACACGACACTATCGAATACGACATGAGAGGTGGCAACGCTGGACAAACGACAAGTAGACTGATGTTTGTGACAAGGAGGTGTGTGTGTGTGTGGATTGAATCTGATACATAAACTCACCCTGATATTCGTCAGAACATTGTCATAAATTGATTTGGTTTCTATAATGAGAAGATGCAGTTTGTCGTCAGAAAAGGCGAACTAGACATGCAAACTTGAATAGACGCGTGCGAGAAAACAGACAAAATGTTGTAAATCTATCGTTTGTAATCGTCAAAAACAAGTACCCGCAAAGTAGGCAAAACATCTGAGTGTGGAATGCTATCTGGCCTCCGAATCAACGTTTACCACCTACTAAATAGACTATTGAAAGCGCCTTGCAAAATATTTGATTCGGTATGTTTCAACTTACCATGACCTGCCGCCAAACTAAATTTCGAAGCACTGAGCCTTATTATCAACTGACTCAGTCGGTTTATTTCTGAAAAGGAAGGTGAAGTGTAAACACAGTGAAAGTATATCATGGATAGATATGATGAATTGTGGGCAGATGAGGCCGAAAAGAAACCTTGCTGATTTGGAGGACGAAAACATTGAGTATAGTAATGTTTATTTCCAATTGAATCCCCCTCATCAGCTACACTATTATGTATGCATGAATATATATGTATATATATTTCCGTATCAAGAAAAAAACATGTGTCTGCGAAATATGAAGGATGAAATTGGTGGATTAATCCTCCACAAAGCTATGACTTGTTTCAAATTACCTTCAGTGCGTTCAATCGACAGAAGACTATCACAGACACTCAAGTCTGGGGTTTGTTCAATACCTATTGAAGAAGAAAGGATAGCATTGACAGCATTTCGTTGACTACAATGAACATGGTGTGTGTTTAGTATGACTGACTGATCACCAGTATTCAGTGATTTGACTTACGTCTTGCATTAACTGAAATACACAGATACAAGTCAACAGATACAAGGATATTACTCGTTTATTATAACACCTGAAATATGTATGTGCATGTGTATGTGTAGGTGGTGAATTTCGTCAACCCGTTGATAGAGTGGAAGTGATTCTTGGTGAGTGAGCGATGAGTGACAGATCTTCAGGGAGAGAGAGATACTTGAGCTTTTCAATCTTCATATGGATTGGCTTTGAGTCAATGAACTGCCTTCCCGTCTTCTGATTAATTGATGTGCTTACTGTTTCCGACTGGTTCTCAATTGCTCTGAACTCACCTCTGTGCACCGTGAGAGGCTGGGTGTAAACTATTCCAAATGACGTGCTCATTCACAAAACTATTGTAGTGAGTAGCATCGGAGAGTAATCTCATAAACAAAACGAGTCCCAACACACTGAGACTGTTTCACAAAATGACAATGGAATTACATAAAATCACCATTGGATGTCAGCTATTGTCCGGTGACTGACGATGAATTCACTCAAATTTCTAACAGATGAGGAGCACATCCGTCTTTCAGTCATGACTGAGCTACTGGTTGAATATGGTGAATTAGACCACAGCGATGTTCAACTGAGTCAGAAGAGTGAGAGGCCGTAAGGAGAAGTGAAGCTAACTTGCTCAACCAACAAAATAATGCTTACTTCCAGATCCATGGATTAGAGATTCGTTCCAGAGAGTTTTGTTGGGAGACATGACGAAGAAGTCGCCTGGATAGAATTGAAAGAGAACACAGTATATATATTGACGAGTAATTCCAAAATCACCTGTCACATTGATCGAATGGAGAAAATTCGATGGATAATTTCGTGTGCTGTTTCACCATCGGGCGAATATTAGTGGCCTGTAGTTGGAGGTTTTCAGCGAATAAATCAACCGAGTCTGTTTCACCAAATTCCTTCACCATTACGTATCATTGGATAGATCACTAGATACTCTTATACACTCTTATACTGGTTGCATCTGAGTGACTGATAGTGAAATATGCGATGAGCATCTTAAGCAGCTGAAAACGGTCCGCCAATTTTACGCCCATCTTTCAATAGCAGTCATGTGACTCAACTGAATTCCTTTCACAAATCAGCTTCAGCAACAACTCGCCGATTCAAATGCAAAGGGAACGACATCAAACAGAATGCACTATGAATTGCGAAGACGTACTTACCATATGACCGAATCACATGTGTGATGGCATTTGAAATGCCTGACAAAACAAGTGAATACATGACAAATTCAAGATAGACGACAATTGGGATAATAAAGGGTGGTAACTTCCTGCCCGTGAGATGCTCAAATTGAATAGGTAACACTATTCAGACAAATTATTCAAGTAACTGAACGTCAGTCAGCCTTCACATATCTGTGTGATATTCAGTAGTGACGGTAATTCAAAGTCTATTTAACGAAAGATTTCAGTAGTCTAGTCACTTTGTTTGCACTGGTCATTCACTCCATCTCAACAAACGCCTCCTCCAAAGTAATCTAGAAAGTGAAGAACAACCTGCCGATGATGATACGTTTCCGTCCTCTTTGCACTGCACAAGCTCTAGTCATTCAGTCAGAAGAAGAACCAGGACTATTCATATAATAGAAACTTATTCAGCCACTTCTACTATCATGGTAACAACTCTGTTGATCTAACTTAACTTTCGCTTGTTTGCTTGTTTTACTGACTACTTAGAACTCCTGTATTCCCTGAAAACTCTTGAGTAATTCCGTAGTTTGTTTTGCTCCCATGTTCACCCTGAACTGAGCACAACTATTTCATCAAACTATTCATGTCATCAAGTATCTCTTCTTTAACAATCGTTTGTGACAATTCATCACTTTTGTTACTACCCCCTTGTATCAACATCCAATTCCTCTGAATACCTTTCGTATTGCCTAACTCCACACAAAACTTACTAATTCTCACCTGTTTCGTCAAAATAACCATAGCCAATTGTACTTTTGTTTGACAAACTTAATGCACACATGCACACAAAATAACCCATGTAAATATATATTTGCGATCATACAGCTAAAGTGGAAAATGAATTCGCCGAGAAGAGACTCTTCGCTAAACTATACTGGTCTTCTCGATACTTTGCAGGTTTGCAGGTTGAAGATGAACAACAAACGTTTCACATACTTCTGTACATTTCCGGTCGGTAGTGGTCTTCAGAAGTATTCACTTGACACTTGACAACTACAAAGGACGATTATTTCTCAATATTGATTGAATTTGTTGACTTACATTCGGCGACAGTTGTGTTCCTTTCATTGGCCTGTGTTTCCAACTGGTCTGTAGTGGGAAAGAGACAAACAGTCTGTCACCTCATGCAATATTAATCATGATTGCAAAACATTGGAGACAATGTCGTCAATATTGCTCGCTCCTCATCTATTCATATAAAAGCTGATGAATAAACAAACAATCGACAGTATGGAATCACCACTTCTCTGTCCACACTGATCTCTAGATGTCGGTGTTCGCACAGATTTGAAAAGCACTCGGAAATTATTTACCGCATGTTCATGTACAAGGTATTTATCATCCTTCAGCGACTAATACTGCAAAAGCACACGATCACTTCAGAAAACGAAAAGTTTGTACGAAACATTGCGAAACTGGGACTGATTATATTGTGACTGTGATCAAATTGCTGGTTGGAAATCTGCATCACATCACTGGCGTCCTCACTGGAAAGGATAACTGTAGGTGGTGTGCACTCCACGTGTGTTGAAAGATTAAGAAAGGGAAGAAAGAGAGGACCAACTCTATGGGGCTTAGAAATCATCTTGCAGTTGTGAGTAGTACGATTGTGAATAATAAATTTCCCTCGAAATATCTATCATCCAGTGAGTAAACCCATTCCACTATGTGCTGTGTCCAACAATCACACTAGTTTTGAACCATATACTACCACAGAGTTCGAGTACCACACACATACTATTGAGTAGAAGCATCTCTGACACAACAAACTAGGAAATAACATACGAAATATCAAATATGGCAAGTAAAATCACGCTTGTAAAAGCACCTTGCAATGTCTTCACTTCTTCTTCCAAAACAGCTGTCGAATTTTCTATCTCCGCTATCGATCCTGTAGAACAATTGCAAACAATTATCACAAATCAACAGAAGATACTGACGAAAGGAATGATGATGATCAATGTCAAATCTGATCATCAGTCATGCTGAATTCGTCTACATTGACAAAGTGTTCCAGTGTTGAATGCTGCACATGCTCCCTTCAACCGCCCGCCTCAAACGTAGATAATTGCTAATTCGGAGAGAATACGATAAATCATTCCACAAATGAAAATGAAAATGGATTCAATGAACATAAACTTAGTTATTTCATCGAATGTTAAGCAAGTCTATGGAATATTGAAATATATTACAAAGAATTTGCTTACCGTCATAAAAGTTCAGGCCACGTTCTAAAGCGTTTATCTCTTGACTAACACGACGCGCATCTGCAAAGCAACAAAGTTGAGCATCAATTCATTGAATTAAGCATTGTTTTGACGCTATGACTTGTTCAGTTTCAAGAATGAGTGACATAGAGAAAATGTGTGCCAGCACGTTTCGCATTTTATAAGACTGAATAATACTGGTTGATATGTTCAGTGAATATCCTATTGAAGAGAATATCCCACTTGAGAATACGGAACGATACTGCTTGACATATTCTCTCACTCATTCCACAAGAAGTAATTTTCGTCCCACTCGAGAATCCTAGTTCTCAAGCCTCATTTGGGGTTAACTGTCACAGATAGAAACTGACTAGCTTCGCACCATCATCACCTAGCCAATGTGAATACTCTGTCTGACTGCGAAATATGACGTGGGAGTTCAGCTTTCACTGTTACGAAAAATGAAAAGATAAAGTCGATTTCTACACATCCACAGTGTTCACATTCTCAAAGTTCACCGATATCATCTGGTTGGTTAGATGAAGCTGTTTCACTCACTGCATTTCTTCTCAGGATTCACATGATGTTTCACCACCAGACTATTCGATAATAGTCGAAAATTAGCTGACAAACTATCAGTGGTGGACAGAAATATCCGAAAGCTTGACAGTGTCGAATTCTCGAATAATCATTGCTGATGTGACTGGATATTCAACAAGCAACAAGCAACTTCACATTTCGAGAGAATTTACCAGTCAGAAGCAATATTGGACTGCAACACACTAACGTCAACATGAATGCTTAAATTAATACTGTTCAATGTGCAACGACGACTCACCATAAGTTGGTTGAGAATTCCCACTATGTTTTCTCAGTCCACCAGCTTCAAATAAATGGAATTAATTTATTCATTGATTAATTATTAATAATATGCGCAGTTGAGAATATTTAATCAGCCGAGTCGCTTGATCGACAGTGAGGGAGAATCATTCATCCAACTATTTCGTAGGGAAACCACCTAAATGCGCTTATCTTGTGCACTGAATCCACACTCAGCACGTGTTTCAAACTGATCCGACTCAAGATGAGTTTGTAGTCATGAGACTGAAATCATCAGTGTAGACACAATGTGTGCGACAGGAATGTATGAAATGTATGTGAATTCGTGTTATTAGTATGTGTTAGAGAAATGACTACACTGGGTTGTCACATATCGTGCCTCAAGTTCATCAGAAAATGATGTTCATATCGATGTCTGTCTGATAGATCTGATCGAATGGACAGGTTCACATATATTCACACAGATCACTGATTATCATATAATACTAACTATTCAAGCAGTTGTCAATCACAAATCACAAGTGAATTCTATTCGTTGAAGGTAGTTTCAAAATATTCATGTAACATGCAGACAGTGAAACGAAGTAACTAACGCTTGCTTACCTGTCAGTAGAGATACACGTAGGAGAAGAATGAACGCGGTGATTTCCAATGATAAGAAAGCGAGAGCCATGATTATGTGTTCACTTGAAATCTGATGTATTTATATTACAATCTGGTGGCGAAATCGCCTTCAGAAAACGAAAGATGAGGAGACATCGGACGACTTACAAATACTTTTCTTTTCTGATGTCCACGTAATCATGGCGTGACTGTCAATGCTATAAATAAATTGAACTTTATTACAGAGTGTGAACAATTGTCTTTAAGAAATATATAATTGATCAGACAGAAAATGGTAAACTTTCGTATTATTTCATATCAAAATTTCTTCACTGTAGTAACTTATTCTTGTGTTAGAAGATGGTCTGAACAAAGAATATTCTTCTCGAAATATTTCATTCAGGTTCTTAAAGTTAGTTATACCGTGACGATAACAGCAGGTTATACGACGGACACAGTCTTTACTTTGAATAGCAGACTAGTTATGGGCTGACGAAATAAGTGGTATTTCCGTGACAAATGTGGTGAGTTGATTGTAAATACAAAGATAGTATGAAATGGATGAAGACGATACGTATTCATAATAGAAAGATTCGATGTAAGGAGCGAAGGTTGATTAGTTAGTTCAAAGGCGTTTAACAGGCTTGGTGAGTGGCTAGTACACATAGACAGTGGGTTTTTAAACAGGAGACAGTAAGACTGTAGTTAATAGTTTATCATGGAATAGTCAATATTTGAAGTGTGTGGGGTGGTGTGATATCTCGGGAAAAGAGATAATATCACCGACAATGAAGCGCAACAGCTTGTTAGTATCAGACTGCAAGACAGATGAGAAGACATAGCATTGAAATGCTAGGAATACGTGAGAGCAGATGAAATGGAATTGGGTGCTGCAAATTTTTAACTGGATAGTCAAGAATCTACTGCGGTCACCCAGACAACAACCACCAGCACACTGAGGCAGTGAGTGGCTATCATGACCAGTGGCAGCCAAAGCTCTTATGCAGTGAGAACCAATCTCATCCTGCGGGATTATAACAGCAAGATTCAAAACAAAAGGGAGCAAGGAGGAAGGAAGGAAGGCTACAATCATCTAATGCTACGCGCCTACAAGCATCTCAGAACAATAGAAGAGGGAAGATTTCTAAAGACAGCTGAAAACAGTTGTGGGTAAGATCCCGAATGGCGGCATGACTGCTAAACTGTGAACAAACGACATAGAGAGAGAGAACTGACCATGGGTCGAAGGGATCTCAGCAGAATGTATGAGAATGAAGAACTCTTCATAGACTCCTGAGAATTCACTGATCATCTTGTGATTGGAGGTGGTGTGTGTATTGCTCAACTATAGTTGAGCTGTTGCGCTTCATAGTCAGTGATATTATCTCTTCTCCCGAGATATAACACCACCCCATACACACCCTTCAAATATTGACTATTCCATGATAAACTATTAACCACAGCCTTGCTGTCTCCTGTTTAATAATTCACTCTCTTTGTGTACTAGCCACTTACCAAGCCTGTTAAATGCCTTTGAACTAACTAGTCAACCTTCGCTCCTTACATCGAATCTTTCTATTATGAATACGTATCCTCTTCATCCATCTCATACTGTCTTTGTATTTGCAATCAACTCACGACATTTGTCACGGAAATACCACTTATTTCGTCAGCCCATAACTAGTCTGCTATTGAAAGTAAAGACTGTGTCCGTCGTATAACCTGCTGTTATCGTCAATGTATAACTAACTTTAAGAACCTGAATGGAATATTTCGAGAAGAATATTCTTTGTTCAGACCATCTTCTAACACAAGAATAAGTTACTACAGTGAAGAAATTTTGATATGAAATAATACGAAAGTTTAACATTTTCTGTCTGATCAATTTTATATTTCTTGAAGACAATTGTTCACACTCTGTAATAAAGTTCAATTTATTTATAGCATTGACAGTCACGCTACGAATGCGTGGAGATCAGAAAAGAAAAGTATTTGTAAATCGTCCGATGTCTCCTGATCTTTCGTTTTCTGAAGGCGATTTCGTCACCAGATTGTAATATAAATACATCAGATTTCAAGTGAACACATAATCATGGCTCTCGCTTTCTTATCATTGGAAATCACCGCGTTCATCCTTCTCCTGCGTGTATCTCTACTGACAGGTAAGCAAGCGTTAGTTACTTCATTTCACTGTCTGCATGTTACATGAATATTTTGAAACTACCTTCAACGAATAGAATTCACTTGTGATTTGTGATTGACAACTGCTTGAATAGTTAGTATTATATGATAATCAGTGATCTGTGTGAATATATGTGAACCAGTCCATTCGATCAGATCAATCAATCAATCAGACATCGATATGAACATCATTTTCTGATGAACGTGAGGCACGATATGACAACCCAGTGTAATCATTTCTCTAACACATACTAATGGCACGAATTGACATGCATTTCCTACATTCCTGTCACACACATTGTCTACACTGATGATTTCAGTCTCATGACTACAAACTCATCTTGAGTCGGATCAGTTTGAAACACGTGCTGAATGTGGATTCAGTGCACAAGATAAGCGCATTTAGGTGGTTTCCCTACGAAATAGTTGGATGAATGATTCTCCCTCACTGTCGATCAAGCGACTCGGCTGATTAAATATTCTCAACTGCGCATAATAAATAATAATAATGAATCAATGAATAAATTAATTCCATTTATTTGAAGCTGGTGGACTGAGAAAACATAGTGGGAATTCTCAACCAACTTATGGTGAGTCGTCGTTGCACATTGAACAGTATTAATTTAAGCATTCATGTTGCCATTATTGTGTGTTGCATGATCCAATTGCTTCTGACTGGTAAATTCTCTCGAAATGTGAAGTTGCTTTTTGCTTGTTGAATATCCAGTCACATCAGCAATGAGTATTCGAGAATTCGACACTGTCAAACTTTCGGATATTTCTGTCCACCACTGGTAGTTTGTCAGCTAATTTTGGACTATTATCGAATAGTCTGGTGGTGAAACATCATGTGAATCCTGCGAAGAAATGCAGTGAGTGAAACAACTTCATCTAACCAACCAGATGATATCGGTGAACTTTGAGAATATGAACACCATGCATGTGTAGAAATCGACTTTATCATTTCATTTTTCGTAACAGTGAAAGCTGAACTCCCACGTCATATTTCGCAGTCAGACAGAGTATTCACATTGGCTAGGTGATGATGGTGCGAAGCTAGTCAGTTTCTATTTGTGACAGTTAACCCCAAATGAGGCTTGAAAACTAGGATTTTCCAGTAGGACAAAAAATTGCTTTTTGTGGAATGAGTGAGAGAATATGTCAAGCAGTATCGTTCCGTATTCTCAAGTGGGATATTCTCTTCAATAGGATATTCACTGAACATATCAACCAGTATTATTCAGTCTTATAAAATGCGAAACGTGCTGGCACACATTTTATCTGTGTCACTCATTCTTGAAACTGAACAAGTCGTAGCACTGAACCATGCTTAATTCAATGAATTGATGCTCAACTTTGTTGCTTTGAAGATGCGGGTCGTGTTAGTCAAGAGATAAACGCTTTAGAACGTGGCCTGAACTTTTATGACGGTAAGCAAATTCTTTTCAATATATTTCAATATTCCATAGAATATTCCATGGAATGATTTATCTTATTCTCTTCGAATTAGCATTTATCTGCGTTTGAGGCGGTTGAATGGAGCATATGCAGTATTCAAAACTGGAACACTTTGTCAATGTAGACGAATTCAGCATGGTTGATGATCAGATTTGACATTTATCATCATCATTCCTTCCGTCAGTATCTTCTGTTGATTTGTGATAATTGTTTGCAATTGTTCTACAGGATCGATAGCGGAGATAGAAAATTCGACAGCTGTTTTGGAAGAAGAAGTGAAGACATTGCAAGGTGCTTTTACAAGCGTGGTTTTACTTGCCATGTTTGATATTTCGTATGTTATTTCCTAGTTTGTTGTGTCAGAGATGCATCTTTCCAGTAGTATGTGTGTGGTACTCGAACTCTGTGGTAGTATATTGTTCAGAACTAGTGTGATTGTTGGATACATCACATAGCGAGACTGGTTTACTCCCTGGATGATAGAAATTTCGAGGGAAATTTATTATTCACAATCGTGCTACTCACAACTGCAAGATGATTAGTAAGCCCAACAGACTGGGTCCTCTCTTTCTTCCCTTTCCTAATCTTTCAACCAACCAACCACCTCCAGTTATCCTTCCCAGTGAGGACGCCAGTGATGTGATGCAGATTTCCAACCAGCAATTTGATCACAGTCACAATATAATTAGTTACAGTTTCGCAATGTTTCGTACAAACGTTTGGTTTTCTGAAGTGATCGTGTGCTTTTGCAGTATTAGTCGCTGAAGGATGATAAATAACTTGTACATGAACATGCGGTAAATAATTTCCGAATGCTGTTCAAATGTGTGTGAACACCGACATCTAGAGATCAGTGGAGACAGAGAAGTGGTGATTCCATACTGCCGATTGTTTGTTCATTCATCAGCTTTTATGTCAATAGTTGAGGAGCGAGCAATATTGACGACATTGTCTACAATGTTTTGCAATCATGATTAATATTGCATGAGGTGACAGACTGTTTCTCTCTTTCCCACTCCAGACCAGTTGGAAACACAGGCCAGTGAAAGGAACACAACTGTCGCTGAGTGTAAGTCAACAAATTCAATCCAATATTGAGAAATAATCGTCCTTTTAGTTGTGAAGTGTCAAGTGAATACTTGTGAAGACCACTATCGACCGGAAATGTACAGAAGTATGTGAAACGTTTGTTGTTCATCTTCAACCTGAAAACCTGCAAAGTGTAGAGAAGTCCAGTAGAGATTAGCGGAGAGTCTCTTCTCGACGAATTCATTTTCCACTTTAGGTGTATTATCACGAATATATATATGCATGGGTTATTTTGTGTGCATGTGTGCATTAATTTTGTCAAACAAAAATACAATTGGCTATGGTTATTTTAACGAATGAGGAGAGCATTAATAAGTTTTGTGTGGAGCTAGGCAATACAAAAGGTGTTCAGAGGAATTGGATGTTGATATAAGAGGGTAGTAACAAAAGTGATGAGTTGTCACGAACTATTGTTAAACTAGAGTTACTTGATGACATGAATAGTTTGATGAAAGAGTTA
This sequence comes from Trichobilharzia szidati, assembly GCA_944472155.2. NCBI lineage: Eukaryota > Metazoa > Platyhelminthes > Trematoda > Strigeidida > Schistosomatidae > Trichobilharzia > Trichobilharzia szidati. The sequence continues at coordinate 104,507,730 of OX235274.1, read as the reverse complement.
CGCTCATGTCAGGGTGAACATGGGAGCAAAACAAACTAAGGAAATACACAAGAGTTTTCAGAGAATTCATGAGTTCTTTGTTGTCAGTAAAACAAGCAAACAAGCAAAAGTTAAGTCAGATCAACAGAGTTGTTACCATGATAGTAGAAGTGGCTGAACAATTTTCTGTTGTATGCATAGTCCTGGTTCTTCTTCTCACTGAATGACTAGAGCTTGTGCAGTGCAAAGAGGACGGAAACGTATTGTCTTCGGCAGGTTGTTCTTCACTTTCTAGATTACTTTGGAGGAGGCGTTTGTTGAGATGGAATGAATGACCAGTGCAAACAAAGTGACTAGACTATTGAAATCTTTCGTTAAATAGACTTTGAATTAACGTCACTACTGAATATCACACAGACATGTGAAGGCTGACTGACGTTCAGTTACTTGAATAATTTGTCTGAATAGTGTTACCTATTCAATTTGAGCATCTCATGGGCAGGAATTTACCACCTTTTATTATCCCAATTGTCGTCTATCTTGAATTTGTCGTGTATTCACTTGTTTTGTCAGGCATTTCAAATGCCATCACACATGTGATTCGGTCATATGGTAAGTACGCCTTCGTAATTCATAGTGCATTCTGTTTGATCTCGTTCCCTTTGCATTTTAATCGGCGAGTTGTCGAAGCTGGTCTGTGAAGGGAATTCAGTCGAGTCACACGACTGCTATTGAAAGATGGGCGTAAAATTGGCAGACCGTTTTCAGGTGCTTAAGATGCTCATCGCATATTTCCCTATCAGTCACTCGGATGCAACCAGTATAAGAGTATCTAGTGATCCATCCAATGATACGTAATGGTGAAGGAATTTGTTGAAACAGACTCGGTTGATTTATTCGCTGGAAACCTCGAACTACAGGCCGCTAATATTCGCCAGATGGTGAAACAAAACATGAAATTATCCATCGAATTTTCTCCATTCGATCAATGTGACAGGTGATTGTCGAATTACTCGTCAATATATATACTCTGTTCTCTTTGCATTCTATCCAGGCGACTTCTTCGTCATGTCTCCTGACAAAACTCTCTGGAGCGAATCTCTAATCCATGGATCTGGAAGTGAGCATTATTTTGTTGGTTGAGCAAGTTAGCTTCACTTCTCCTTACGGTCTCTCACTCTTCTGACTCAGTTGAACATCGCTGTGGTCTAATCCACCATATCTAACCGGTAGCTCAGTCATGACTGAAAGACGGATGTGCTCCTCATCTGTTAGATATTCGAGTGAATTCGTCGTCAGTCTCCGGACGAAAACTGACATCCAATGGTGATTTTATGTAATTCTCTTTTCTTTCATTTTCTGAAACCGTTTCAGTGTGTTGGGACTCGGTTTGTTTATGAGATCACTCTCCGATGATACTCACTACAGTAGTTCTGTGAATGAGCACGTCATTTGGAATAGTTTACACCCAATCTCTCACTGTGCACAGAGGTGAGTTCAGAGCAATTGAGATCCAGTCGGAAACAGGATGCACATCAATTAATCAGAAGACGGCCAGTTCATTGACTCAAAGCCAATCCATATGAAGATTGAAAAGCTCAAGTATCTCTCTCTCCCTGAAGATCTGTCACTCATCGCTCACTCACCAAGAATCACTTCCACTCTATCAACGGGTTGGCGAAATTCACGACCTACACATACACATGCACATACATATTTCAGGTGTTATAATAAAAGAGTAATATCTTTGTATCTGTTGTCTTGTATCTGTGTATTTCAGTTAATGCAAGACGTAAGTCAAATCACTGAATACTGGTGATCAGTCAGTCATACTAAACACACCATGTTCATTGTAGTCAACGAAATGCTGTCAATGCTATCCTTTCTTCTTGAATAGGTATTGAACAAACCCCAGATTTGAGTGTCTGTGATAGTCTTCTGTCGATTGAACGCACTGAAGGTAAGTCGAAACATGTCTGTGCTTTGTGGAGGATTATTCCACCAGTTTCATCCTTCATATTTCGCAAACAGATGTGTTTTTCTTGATTCGTTTGACTGAATAATGATGATAATAATAATAATTCGTGATGACTGTCATATTCCAGGTTTCGTCAATGATGAAGCTATTCTCTACAAAGAGAAATTCTACTTGCTTGCAAATACTCCAGTGATTCCTCTTCTAGTGCATTTTCCACTGACCAAATTTCCAAGATTGTATCAATATTATTATTATTATTGTTCCCTCAGGTTTCGAGTGGAATATTGGTCTTCACCTCGTCTTCTTCTCTGTGGTGCTATTCAGCTAGCCACATTATCGTCCATTGCCTTTCATCTTCTCACCACAGGGTCTCCTCAATGTCACCACCACCAGACACATGCCCAACTCGTCGTTTCCCACTCGGCGGCTTCCACTTGAGTGATGGCCTACATTGAGCGCGATGTCAACCCATGGTCTCCTCAGCGTGTGTCTAATCCATCTCGATTTTCTTTGGCATATTTGTTGATCAATAGGTTTTCAAAGCAAGTGATTCAGCAAAGAGACTCTTTTCAACGAAGTTATTATCAAACTGTACAATCGTATCGTATATATACGGCTTTTAGTAAGTATATCCGGTGAGGGAATGCATTCACACCTATGACTCAATTCCATCACTGGATATAGTTTATTAAAAGCCATATATAAACTATTGTACAGCTTGATAACAAATACGTTGAATTGAGTCTCTTCGCTGAATCACTTGTTTTGATGTTACAATGGGAATTTTCCATGGATCAATAGGTTCTTGGTTGGTTCGTTCCCAGCCAGAGTTCCTTGTTGCTAATTCTACCTGGCCATTTGATTGATCTTCAATATGCAGCCAGCGATGAGGGCAGCTGTTGATAGAAGTCTACCGAATACAGGAAATCCTGTGATATATATACTTTCATGCATACATAATAGTGAAGCTGATGAGGGGGATTCAATTAGGAAGTAAACATCGCTTCACTCAATGTTTTCGTCTTCCAAATCAACAGTGTTTCTTTTCGGCCTCATCTGTCCACAATTCATCATGTCTATCCATGATATACTTTCACTGTGTTTACACTTCACCTTCCTTTTCAGAAATAAACCGACTGAGTCAGTTGATAATAAGGCTCAGTGCTTCGAAATTTAGTTTGGCGGCAGGTCATGGTAAGTTGAAACATACAGAATCAAATATTTTGCAAGGCGCTTTCAATAGTCTATTTAGTAGGTGGTAAACGTTGATTCGGAGGCCAGATAGCATTCCACACTCACATGTTTTACCTACTTTGCGGGTACTTGTTTTTGACGAATGCAAACGATAGATTTACAACATTTTGTCTGTTTTCTCGCATGCGTCTATTCAAGTTTGCATGTCTAGTTCGCCTTTTCTGACGACAAACTGCATCTTCTCATTATAGAAACCAAATCAATTTATGACAATGTTCTGACGAATATCAGGGTGAGTTTATGTATCAGATTCAATCGACACACACACACACCTCCTTGTCACAAACATCAGTCTACTTGTCGTTTTTCTAGCGTCACCACCTCTCATGTCGTATTCGATAGTGTCGTGTTAACGTTTAGAGACAATTAATTAGATGAGATGTTCACTTCTAATGAATAACTGACTAAACAGTGTGTGATGACAATTTCATGGATCGGTATTATAATTAATTGGATGGGAAGCTTTGGCTTCTTTCTGACTGATTGTTGTGGCAGTTTATTGGTATGATGCTTCTAACTGAGGTGCTCAGTGCACGTCTTGGCCACATTTGAATGCACCGAGTGTATGATCCAGCGTATCGACTGAAGCACAATCGATTTGAGTAATTCAGTCATTTGAAACTCAAAATGTCAGGAATTAGTGATTGATTCACTTTATGCGACGTTCTTATCTACTCCAGCATCGTCCTTGTTTTCATTGGAACTACTCATTCATTCGTTATTTTTGCATTCTTTCTTCTCTTCTTGAAGAGTGAATACAGGCTACTCACATCAAATGGAACACTGTCATCCGTGTGAGATGAACATGCATATACATATTCAACTGTCTTCACGAATCATTTGAAGACGACATGCTTTTCTTTTCTCTTTCACTTGATTAGACTTGACTGTAATACTGATAAGTAATCGTAGTCGTAGTAATATTAGTCGTAGTGTTAAATGTAAAAATAATAATGATAAAAGTAATAATAATATTTTGACCTCACTTTGACTTCTCCCTTCAATGTTCACTGATGGTGGTGTGTGTAAAGTGTCATTGTCACATAAGAGACTAAGTGATAGGAAAATTCGCCCATGATGATTGTAGCTTCCCTGCAATTATAACTTGGTACTATCTCACAGTCAGTTCCTTTTGTTGGTTCAACCGCGAACATACTGATGGACTAAATCAAATTATAAGTTACAAGGACCTTGGACACACACTTTTCACGATGACTTCGAGTTATAGATAAAAAGTGTGGACAACATGATTCGGAAAACGATGTAAGTAGACGAACTGTCCAGTGTTAAAAGACTAACTATTTCTAGTAGAATTCGAAAAGTGGGTGGAGTGAGAAGATGAACAAGCAATAACTAGAGACTAACTACAAATTCGAAGAACACAGTGAATTGATACATATTACGATGGAGAGCTGAAGACGGTGGGAATGAATAGCAGAGTGAAATTTTGACAGACAAACATTTAGGTGAGTTCGACTGAGTGAGTGAGAATGCAAATCAAGCGGGATGTTGCGCGACAGAGCAAAACACATACTAGAACTACATAGGCGAATTCATTCAAAATCAAATAAACGGTGTTAGCTTGCAAGTTCACACTGCATTTCAAGAAGGTTATAGTTCCTACGGTTGAAAACTTGTTCAGTGAAGTGAAATCACTAATATGGATGACTAGTCATTGTAATCGAAAATGCAGTTATCAAGGAAGTGAGTGGGTGAGTGAGTGAGATTACACTCACTTTTTCTGTGTGTATAAGTTTGGTTTGAAACGCTTGATTGCAATTGCTTCAACAAATCGTAGTAAATTTGCTGTCCTTTGTATGTTTAGTATTTTGGGGGATTTGAAAATCTCGATGAAATGACCCGTATCCACAAGGTTTTTGGTAATTGCACTTTGCGAATATCTGCTTCCATCTAGGCATAAATCTCTTGGGATATACTCTAAAAACTGCAAACTGGTCTTCCCTTTTTTGTCAAAATTTATGAAGGGAACCAAATGTATGAAATTTTTGAAAAGACTCCTCCTTTCCAAGACTATAAAGTCATTGAATCAGGTGGTGACATTGTGATGCAGAATAATGGGAGGGTCGACAAACATCAAGTTCTACGAACAGTTTCCCACGGCAATTCTTGAAACAAGTTCGATTGGCTTAACTCTGGTCATCTTAGAATAAACTCAGTCGGATAATGAACTTCTATTCGGAATTTTCATACAAAAGTCTCATACGGCTTCACATGACGCCTCACTCAATGAGGTGGTAACATTATTTGCTAGCTCAAGTTCATGAAGTTTATCGAAGAACTAAAATGTAAAACTGCCAAAGATTATGAAAATCAACTGCTAAAATCATCGTTTAGAGAAAAATAATTAAAGGATTCCCAGAAGCACCTGAACGTTACGTAGGCAACCTATCAAAATTACAATTAGGCAAAAGTGAATTAGAAGTCTAATCTTTTGGATTCAAGTTTCACGTCCACAAAAGAAACATAAGCCGCATAAACACAGAAACACAATTCGAACACTTACTTTCTGACCAAAACCTGTAGACGAAGACAAAAGAGAATCGTTAGAGTCTAAACCGGCTGATATGGCCAACCAATACCACACAAACCATCCGAGAAACATACAGCAGTACTGAAGAGACCATGTGAGGACGATCATATTGTCATGTTTATACCTGATAAAGGCTATGAAGTTGTTATAATGAACAAAACTGACGATGTACATAAAATGCTGACAGTTCTTAACAATCTAGTAAACATTCTAGGTGAACAAAACTAAAAGAGATGCTACAACATCATCTGAATACAAAGTAAATGCCTCAAAGGACTCCTCATCCAGAAACTGATCGGCAGTAGAAGGTATACTGAACACTTGACAAATGGTGGACGCCTACATTTTATGTCTAGTCTACCGAAAATCTATTGGACCAATGTGTCCTTAAGACCCATATTATCAATGATCAACTTACCATGCCACAAGCTAGTTCGATGTTTAATTGATTCATTGGAGGCCATTCGAAATTAATTTGCAATTCATAATTTGAAACATACCTACTAATTTACTAATTAAGTAGACCATGTCGACATATAAAATAAATTCATGGTGCCGTACGACTCTACCGCCTTATTTATAAATATACCAGTGATGAAAACAATTGACACCATTTTCCAGCACGCAGATCTGTTACCATCACTGGTAACATAGATGAGGCGTCTACTGCTCCCCTGCACAAAAGATATCCAACTGAAATTAAACAACCATTTTTACGGGCAAATTTATGGGGTCACGATGGATTCACCTCTAGGACCTATTCTGACCTATATTTTTTCACGGTTTATGAAGAACAGACGTGACTGATTTCTGCGATGAATGAAACAACCTACCATTGTCGATATGTCGACGGTATCTTTGTTGTTTGCAAAGACATGAGTCACATAACTGTATTGTCTCACCATTAAAATGAGATCCATTCAAACATTTAATTCAGTTTGTAATATGAACATAAAACCAGTTCAGTTTCCTGCACCTTTATGTGTTCTGAGTAAACAATAATAGAATGATAGTAAAATAAGCATGATGAGAATAATAATGATAATAATAATCTTTTTCTTATGAAATTGTGATACTTGTATTTCGGATGTGTTGGTTTTATTGTGCTTTCTTCACTATCGCTCAAGCACTGAAGCTTGTTATTGTCAACTTTTTATAACCATTGTAATTCCAGGTAGTCTGCAGTTGATGAGAACCTGTGAATTAGAATGACATCATCTCATACTGCAAATTTAGGTATTCATTTTGACATCTTCACATATTAAATATCCATCTTTAGCAATCGAAACAGTACATCTAGGATATGATTCAATCCTTTCAATAATTTTGTATTACTGATGACAGCAATCCACTCACGGAATGGTTAGGCGTCGAAAATATTCAGTAAATTTACATTTTGGATCTGGTATCTACCGCTGACAAATAAAGTCTCAAATGTTTTGAATGTGAACACGGTGAAGTCCAAATAAAATGCCCCATTTCTTGTGCTTCATTAAAAGTAAGATGAACACATATATTCGAGGACTTACAGACGAAAACTGAAAAGTTGACAGAAGAAGAACGAGGCGAAGACGGGATTTTAAGTGAACATAGACAAGACACAAGTGGTGAAGACAACAAAACAACAAACCAACAAAAACAACGACAACTACAACAAACAACAATCACCAACAACCGAAGAAATTTCAACAACGTCACTCCCTTCACTTATCCAGCTCGCCAACATCGTTTCAATTACACAATTTCAATTACAACATCCCGACATCCAGCGACAATCGGAAGGAAAAGAAACGCACACACATTCATCACTACGAAATCAGCTGGAAAATCACCAAACCATGCACTCAGAATGACGAACAAAATTAGCATTTCCAACACCAATGTCAAGTCAGTCACTTCCTCCACGCTAGGTCAGAAACTTGCACTGCACCTCACCAAAAGTATTTCAAACAGCCAACTGCCGACTTCCATCAATAGCTGTCTCCTTCACTGGCTCCATAATAGAAGTCAGATGGCTGGCCAGATAAGATTAGCAACAAAAAACTCCCAGAACGAGCCAACAGTCAATAACCTACTGCTGATCCAACAAATATGTGGAACGAAGGAAATGGAGATGGATTAGACGCACACATTGAGCAGACCGTTGTGTGATATTGCGAGGTAGGCCATCGGTCGAGTGGAACTCGAATGGGAAACGACGAGTTGAGTGTGTAGCTGAGGGTGATATGGATGCGATCGTGTGAGGAGGGGACGATAGTCTATGAGCAGTGATGAGGCCAGAGATTCTCACAAAATAGATATGTTCCATTGAAGCCATATATCCTACTCGGAACCATAGGGAATAATAATGATAATAAATAAAGATGAATATGATTTGTTAAATGGTCTCGAGATTATTCAAACGGTGTATGAGTTATTTTGTCGGGTAATGCAACAGTCTCCAGTAGGCGACATGCTATATTCATAATAATTATTATTATTGTTCCCTTGTGTTCCTAGTGGAACATAGGGCTTCAACTGCACATCTCCACTTGCTTCTGTCTTCTGCTGTACTTTTCACCTGCATCCATGTTAGTCTATACTGTTTCAACTCCTCTTCACACGATCTCCTCCACGTCACCCTTGCACCGACGAACCACTCGCCGCTTCCCTTTCGGGTTCCACTCGAGCCATGGCCTGACGCGCGATGTCACCCAGCGGCCTCCTCAGCGAGTGTCCAATCCATCTCCACTTTCTCCTGCATATTTGTTCAGCGATTGGTTCTTGTTTTATTTGTTCCCATAGTTTCTTGTTGGTGATTCTTTCCGGCCATCTGATCTTGAGTATAGAACGAAGACAGCTGTTGATAAAGGACTGCAACAGGCTGTTGGAAATATTCTTTGTGACCCGCCAAGTTTCTGATCCATCCGTATAGAAGAAGTGACTGACTTGACGTTTGTATTGAAAATCCGAATTTTGTTGTTGATGCAGGCTGAGTGACGAAGATTTCCAGATTGGTTTCAGGTTGATGAATGTGTTTCTCGCCTTCCCGATTCTCGATTTGACATCCTCGTCCGTTCCTCCTGTAGTTGAGACAATGCTCCCTAGATAAGTGAATGAAGTACCCTCTTTCAAATCCCTCCCGTTGATGGTGAGTAGATATTTTATCACCTTGAAGATACTTTCATAAACACCACTTATTAAAGCATCCCACGAAGAATGGTCGGTTAAAAAGCTTAACAGGGTTATTTAATACGACACCAAAATGTAATATTATTTTGTAATTGCAATTAGCATTGACGGAATACTGGTAAACCACACGACAAAACAGACAGGTCTGAAATTTGCATTCAGCAGAATTATTTGTATTATATAATTACAATAACTACAAATAAACTGCACAGTAATAAAAAAAGTCAATCACTTTGATTCCTCAGTCATATTTGTCTTCCATAGTTGAACGAGTATTCGTGTAATTTAAACAAAACTGTTTTGTGCAAATATTCCGTCGACTGAGTCTACTAAATCAATATAGATTAGCTTTTCATTAAGTTCACTTTATATTCCATCGTACCCTTCATCACTCTTGCGTATTTACCTATCAAAGATATTAAAAAAAATGCAATTCAAATTTACAATAAATAGGATAAACTCAACCGCATTAATATTCTGAGTAACATTCATTGAATATACTTCCTCATTCAGACACAGAGAGAGGGAGAAGCTGTATAAAAATGAATTACCTTCATTTAACCCAACCGCAAAAAAAGGGTTATTGTGAATTTTTCATTGTGACATTTCTATTCATTTTAGACTGTTTCTATTTATTTTTCCTCAGCAGAAAAAAAACACGCATTTTTAATTAGTTCTACAAAACTAAAGTTGTTTTTTTTCCCTTTCAAAAACTATCAACACTGGGAGATGAGATGAATTTATTTCATTTCGTATGCTCTATACTCTGTATATAGTCCCGTAAGTTCAGACTTTCTTTATAGTTTGATAGTTTAATATATACATATATATATCATTGTTAAATGTAGGCAACCTGATATATTTCACTAGTGAAATAAATCGGTTTACAAATGTACATCAACAGACATATATATATATATATATGTAGGCATAAAACTAACAAAGTTCACGACATATAATCATAAATAATGAACAGTTTACTTTTGAATCGAATCATACTTTGTACGAAACAAACTACGGACTATCTATAGTAAATGAACTTTGGTTGAGATATGACCTAATAATTGGGGAGGGGGTGGGGGATAAGTGAAAAGTAAACACGTCTAACGTACTACTGACAAAAATCTCAGCAACTATGAAATAAGTCATCGCCACACTGTTTGTTTGTTTGTTTTCCCGACAAACTATTCAAAAACTTTTCAAGAAAAAGATTTAAAAAAAATGAAAATATCAGTGATTTTTATCTACAACACAAAAGTGTGCAGACATCTTCTGTCATCCTCTTACTCAAATCTTTAATGCATCATTCAACAAGGAAACGGTACCTGCTGACTGGAAAGAAATCAAGGTTGTACCTGTACAGAAATCATCTTCTGGAGCAGGTATAAAGTTTATACAGGTCGCTATAACATCTCCTTTTTTGAAAACTATGGAGAAACTTCTTTTGAATACTCTTAAACCTTCTTTAAAAGCTTTTAGTGACCCTAAGCAGTTTGCTTATAAGTGTGGAAGAAGTACATTAGATGCAGCCATTGTACTACACCACAATATTGTTTCCTGCCTTGATAAGGGTGCTAAGTTCGTTCGAACAGCCTTTTCAGACTATACTGCAGCTTTCGACTCTGTTCCTAGGACACTTTTATTAGGAAAGATGATTTCAGTACAAGCAACTAGATGGCTGTCTTCTTATTTTAAGGATAGGAAACAGCATACTGTTTTGGCTGGAAAGCGCTCCACTTCTCAGCTGACTGAAAGTGGTGTGCCTCAAGGTGCAGTACTTTCTCCATTTCTTTTCTCTTTCTTTTTGCATGACCTTCCGAACTCACCCAAAGTTAACTTCATTAAGTATGCTGATGATCTGACCGTTTCTGTCCCTGTAGTTTCCACATCGGATTGTTCCCATATGAATGGCTTCTTAGCTGAAGTTAAGGATTGGTCTAGATCAAATGGTCTTAAACTAAATCCAACTAAATGTAATACTGTTGATTTCAGCTTGAGAAGTGAAAAAGACATGCATGGATTGATCTAATCTCATGATTGTTATAATAATAATACCATGATAGAGAGTAAGTCAAGTGTTTCTTATCTTGGCATTAGTTTTTCTTCAAACCTTTGCTGGTCGTCTCATATTCTTATAGTTTCTGAGAAAGTTTTCCGTCTGACTTATTACATAAATAAGTTGAGGCACTCAGGTATAACCCAACCTCTTCTCATACAACTTATTAATTCATGTGTTTTGCCCATCATTCTTTACTGTTCTCCATTATTCTTCCCTGGGCTACCCAAGAAAGACCATATAATAATACGAAGAACATTGAAGGCTGTAAGTAGGGTCAGTGCTATCCCTTTGACTCAACTAACCGACAGTGTTGTCAATAGGCACATGAATTCTTGTAAACACTTAGCTAAAGTTATCTTGTCTGATAGTGAACATCCTCTTTATTCACATTTGTTTCCTTGCATCTCTTCGGGTAAGACCAGAAGAAATTTCATAAACATTTATGCTCGTACTACAAAATATAAAAATTCGACCGTACCATATTTGGCACGAGTATTGTGTGAAGAGACGAATATCAGAAAAGAACTTTTACAACTTTTAAATCATTAACTAAACTATAAAATGTATTGATGCATATTATTGCATGTGTTATTTGTTATATTATTTATTTATTATTCACTATGACCTAGCAATGGTGTGATTTTGTTGGGTTTTATTTTTATTTTTCCTATTAACTATCAATATTTTTAAAATTTTATACATTTATATAATTATAAACAGAGCTAAAACATTGCAATTTGTAAAATGAAACGCTGAAAATTCCATGCTGTAAATTGTTGTTGTTGTGGAATAAAGTGAATTATTATTGTTATTATTAAGAAGACGTAGTTTACCTGAAACGTGTATTGTATTGGCGCAACACATTTCGGACATCCTGATCACACACACACACGTACTTGTCATACACAGCTTTTATAGAAGGCAAGAAGGCATGAATAATTACAATACAGGTCAGGGTCACAAATAATGGGTAGGGAAACGCAAAGGTGTGGGTAAGAAAGATAAAAGGAGAAAAAACAAGGCAAAGAACGGGTTGAAAATATTAAGAAGTAAATTGGTCCTTGGTTCTAAATTGGATTGCCAAGGCAGGTTTAAGGTGATAACAAATAATTGTTGGACACATAAGACAGGTGTAAGTCCTTTTATGGCTAAGGCTTCAATGAATTTAAGTATGTGGCCCAACCATGTTTTATATATCGGCTTAAAGGCATTGTTGAAATCAGCCTTATGACCCGTCTCTATAATGTGCTTCGCTATAGATGATGTTGGACATCTATTTCCGAGTTCAATTGTGTCTGGCGATTTCATTTGTTGTTGCATTTACTTTGGAATGTGTTCTGTAGTCCTAACCTGCAGTGACCTATGGGTCATAGTTTCTGTCCACTACAGTACAAAAAGGTGTTGGTTAAATGTTTGTTCAAGCGCATTCAACGTATATGTACTGGCGATACAATTGAAGAAGAAAGACAACATCTCACTGAAATATTGTTAGACAACAATTACCCACTGAGATTTATTAGACGTTACGGAAGTGTCAACCATAGAGCTTTACCAATCCAATCAGCTCCGAAGAAGGATGTTGACATATCCTTACCGTTTAGAGGTGATCAACAAAGTCTAGTCACTAGACAAAGACTCAAGGCCACAATTAATAGAACCTGTTATGCAGCTAAACTCATCTTCATAGAGAAAACGAGAACTATGCTGTCCTGTAAACCCTCACATTATCCGAACGATTGTGTCACATCCCACTGTGTTTATCAATTTACACGTATGTGTGGAGACACGTACATAGGGAGGACCCATCGGTCTCTGCAGGTTAAGGCCACAGAACACATTTCAAAGTAAATGCAACAACAAATGAAATCGCCAGACACAATTGAACTCGGAAATAGATGTCCAACATCATCTATAGCGAAGCACATTATAGAGACGGGTCATAAGGCTGATTTCAACAATGCCTTTAAGCCGATATATAAAACATGGTTGGGCCACATACTTAAATTCATTGAAGCCTTAGCCATAAAAGGACTTACACCTGTCTTATGTGTCCAACAATTATTTGTTATCACCTTAAACCTGCCTTGGCAATCCAATTTAGAACCAAGGACCAATTTACTTCTTAATATTTTCAACCCGTTCTTTGCCTTGTTTTTTCTCCTTTTATCTTTCTTACCCACACCTTTGCGTTTCCCTACCCATTATTTGTGACCCTGACCTGTATGCAATCTGACCTGTATTGCAATTATTCATGCCTTCTTGCATTATATATAAACTGTGTATGACAAGTACGTGTATGATCAGAATGTCATAAATGTGTTGCGCCAATATTATATTACACGTTTCAGATAAACTACGTCTTCTTATTGTGTTGTCGAAATTCATAAAGGGAACTAATTGCTTTAGATTTTTATTTAATTAAATTCTGAATTTGGTATTCTTCTTCCTCTTCCTCTTCTTTACTCATCTAAACATTCATGTTTGGTTTCAAGAAGAAAATAATTAGGCTTTCATTATTATTATTCATAAACAATGTAGTGTTTAGCCAGGTATGTCATGTGAAATACTGGTGTCTTTTACTCCGTATTTATTTAACTACACCTTTCGGTAGATTTAAGCACAAATGTCTTTCATACTTTGAGAAAACCTTTAATTATGTATGACAATATATGCCCTCGAGTGGAACCCAAATGAGAAGCGACTAGTGGGTTGTCCTACGTTGACATAGAGGAGATTGTGTGAAGCAGAGATAAGAGAGTTTGTTCGATTGTGGACCAAGTTGAAGAGGATGGCAGAAAATAGAACAAAGTGGAGATGTGTTGTTGAAGGCGTATGCTCCACTCGGAGCCCAAGGGAACAATAATAATAATAATGACAATATGTACTAGATTTGATGATCCTTTCGGATAGAAAATTCGAGCATATCACGAATTTACATACAATGTGAAAGGATATGAACCTGTTGTAATGATACATTCTGATCACCGGAATCGAACCTATAACTGCATATTCAGAAATTTATTAAGTATATCAGTTAACTGCATCTCTGTGTTTGGTGTGACCTTATGTATTTAGAATTCAGCAAATGATTTGACCTTATTAATATTCACTTTGGTTCAGACTGGAACATATGGCTTCAATGGAACATATCTATTTTGTGAGAATCTCTGGCCTCATCACTGCTCATAGACTATCGTCTCCTCCTCACATGATCCCATCCATATCACCCTCAGCCATACGCCCGACTCGTCGTTTCCCATTCGAATTCCACTCGAGCGATGGCCTACCTCGCCATATCACACAACGGTCTGCTCAATGTGTGCGTCTAATCCATCTCCATTCCCTTCCCTCAACATATTTGTTGGATCAGCAGTAGGTTCTCGCCTGTTGATTCGTTCTGGGAGTTTCTTGGTGCTAATCTTATCTGGCTAGGCATCTGACCTCGATTATGGAGCCAGTGAAGGAGACAGCTATACAGAGAAGTTGGCAGTTGGTTGTTTGAAATACTTATGGTGAGATGCAGTGCAAGTTTCTGAGGTAGCGTGGAGGAAGTGACTGACTTAACATTGGTGTTGGAAATTCTAATTTTGTTCTTCATTCTGAGTGCATGGTTTAGTGATTTTCCAGCTGATTCCGTGGTGATGAATGTGTGTGCGTTTCTTTCCCTTCCGATTCTCGCTGGTTTTGACATCCCGATGTGTGTTGTGGGCTGTGGTTGACACAATGCTGGCGAGCTGGATAAGTGAAGGGAGTGACGTTTTTGAAATTTCCTCTGTTTTTAGTGATTGGTGTTTGTTGTGGTTGTTGTTGTTTTTGTTGGTTTGTTTTTTTGTTGTCTTCACCACTTGTTTCTTGTCTATGTTTATTTGAAATCCTGTCTTCGCCTCGTTCTTCTTCTGTCAACTTGTTGGTTTTTGTTTTTAGCCTTGAAGATTGTGTGCATGAGACATAAATTGTCTGCTAAGATCAAATCTTCGATAGCCTTCTTGTTGGCTCACCGTATTCCTGCTTGCTGGCTCTCCACAGTTTGCCGCGTAATGTAACCTCCCACAATTAAGAATATCATAGGTATTTGTATGCTGCTAGTCTTATTTTATCACTGTCGTAACTTAAGAGACTTCACTGATTTCTCCGTTGTAAATCACTTGGCACGTGGCATTGTCATATAGCTTTTGGATGAGTTTGATAAAGATTCAGCATAAATCTCTATTGTCAAAATAGTGTTCAAATTACTTCACTGTCAACGCTGTCAAAGGCCTTTCCAAAGTTCATAAAATTTAGGTACAGGTGTGATTACCATTCTATGCTTTGTTCTTTGACGATGAGCAAATTTTTCTATTTGATCCATACTTAGTTTTACTTTTACTAAATTTAACTTGTTTCGAGCTGGTGGAGTTCTGCATCCAGTGCTTTGTTTTTTTGCTTTTCAGGTTGACGCTACTTATTATTCTTACTTGCTGTGGACAAGGGCCTGATTCCGTCCCATATCTCTCAGAGGCCTAAATCGCCTTTTCTTGGTTGTTTGACAGGACTGTCTCTTTTCCAATAATTAGCGCATTTACATCATTCTAAACTTTTTGGAATGGGGGCGTGAGTGTTTCAGTTTCATCTACCCCCGGGTGGAATTCTGTTTGGTCCTGCCGCCTTTCTGGACTTCAGTAGCCTGATTGCATTCAAGATTTCCGCTTTTGTAAGAAAGAACTGGTGTCTACTGGCAGGCAGTTTTGTGCGTGCTATCAGTGGTGGTATTTCTGGGCGATCGGCAGGTAATGGTCGATTCAAGAGTCCTTCGAAGTGTTCAGCCCATTGTTTTATTCGTATGTCTATCCTCCATGGTAATTAGATTCCCTTGACCATCTTTTATTGGTGTCATCTGTGTTAACCTTTGAAAATAAAAATTCAGCAGTGACATATATATATATATATTTATACGAAAATTATCCTTAAAAATATTCCAGTATCATGAATCCTTCTGACAATTTTATTAAAGTTAATTCCAATGAAAAGATTTACTCTTCAGGCGTGTAAACGGAAACAGTGAATAGCTTTATAAAAAAAATTGGTTTTTGAGCTACGCTTTCAAAAAATGTAGGAAACACATCTTTTCGCTATTAACATCTCTAGGAAAGAATGAAAACTTCTCTTATACATTAATTATGTAACAAGTCAAATGTCAGTGATATGTATGCTTAGGTAACTTTTACAAGAAAAGTTTGACAGTTAGCATGTTTAGCGAGTTACCAAGATCGCTTATAAAGTTGTTTAGAAGTATTTAGTTTTGCTGAATTCTAACATTCTAACCATTTAAATTATGTGACACATTACATAATAACAAAAAAATAGAAGCTAATCTCACTAGGGAAAACTGTTGGACATAAATTATCCAGTCTTCTAGTAATTAATAAATTACAGAGATGACAGGATTTAGGTGTTTGAAAGAGTATTTTAAAAATGTACACCGGTCGTTTCATATTAGATGATAAATGATGCAGTCCGTTAGAGAATGCAATAAACATTGTGTCAATCCTATTAATGTGAATTTTCATAACACAAAAGTTTGCTTACATTAACCAATATATTTAAAAACAGTTAAAGATGGCATCATTGTTTTCAGAAGTGAAAAAAGAAAACTTTAGCTATTTTAATTGCTTTTTCGATAGGGAAAAAAATACCACAGGTTTAGTCGATTTTTAGTACAATGGATCAATACTGAGAAATCATGGTTAATGATAGACTGTTGTCTCTTGATAAAACTAATTCTGGGCTTTCAGAGATGAATAGTAAGATTATTAAATTAATTAAGATAATTTCCAAAACAATTAGTTCCCTTTATGAATTTAGATAAAGCAATAAGAAGACGTAATTTGTCTGAATCGTGTAATAATAATAATAATTTGCTTTATTCCAAAAACAGTACTAATGATACAGCAAGGAATTTTCAGCATTCAGTACAATATTGCATCTAATTTACTCAAAAACGACAACAGCAAAAAATAAATAAACGAAATAATCATTACATATAATGATAACAAAACGTTTTTATAGCAGCTATGTAGCAATTACAGTATACGATAAGGAGAAAAATACGCATAAAGTATAAAATTATAGTAATAATAGTAATAACAACTAAAATAAAAATAGCAAAGTTATAATTAAACGATAGAAAGGGTGACACCATAAAATTACAGAAAGATGAACAATGAAAGGTTCGGTTCACTATGCTAATTACATAGTAACTTATATGTTTCACGTCTAACAGAGTCTTCATCACATAAAATACGGGCTAAATACGGTATTGTAGAATTTTTGTACTTAGTGGTATGAGCATATAATTTCTTATATTGACTTCTCGTTCTACCTGATGAGATACAAGGGGATAGTTGTGAATAAAGAGGGTGCAGAGAATCTGACAGTACGGCCTTTGCCCACTTTGTACAGGAATTTACGTGTCTCTCGACTATAGTATTGGCGAGCTCACGCAGTGGCAAACCACAAGCCCTACTCACAGCATTTAATACCCTTCGTAATATGACATAGTCTTTTTTAAGAAGCCCAGGAAAGATTAATGGAGAACAATAGAGTACAATGGGTAAAATACAGGAGTTTACTAACTGCACAACTAAAGGTTGGTTGGTACCTGATTGTCTTAACTTTTTAATGTAGAAGGTAAGACGAAACATTTTCTTAGCGACTGATAAGATGTAGGATGACCATGAAAGGTCAGAGGAAAGAACTAATCCAAGGTATTGAATGCTTGACTTGGTTTCAATTTCTGTGCCATCTATGCTACAGGCATCATAGAAACTAACTAATTCATGTATATCACGTCGATGCTTGAAAGTAAAGTTAACTGCCTGACATTTGGAAGGATTTAACATAAGACCATTTGACTTAGACCACTTGCTGATGTCCAACAGAAAGCTATTGAGTTTGGAGCAGTCAGACTCGGAAGTGATAGGCAGTGATACAGTCAGATCATCAGCATATTTGACAAAGTTAGTTTCGTTTAAATGTGGCAGGTCGTGTAGGAAGAAAGAAAAAAGAAAAGGAGAGAGGACGGCACCTTGAGGAACACCGGCTTTTGTAAGCAAAGCAGAAGAAGATTTGCCATTATATGCAGTATACTGCATTCTATCAGAAAAATAAGAATGCAACCAACTCTTAGCCCAGGATGCTGTGTGCGTCAAGGAGAGCTTATTTAATAAAAGGCCCCTAGGTACAGAGTCAAACGCAGATGTGAAGTCTAGGAAAGCACCACGAACATATTTGGCACCTTTGTCTAAATAAGAAACAACATTATGATATAAGAAAACCGCAGCATCCAAGGTACTTCTACCATGTTAATATGCAAATTGCTTAGGATCATTAAAAGCTTTCAATGAAGGTTCAAGACGAAGTAAAAGTAATTTTCCCATCAATTTTAAAAATGGAGAAGTAATTGCAATAGGCCTAAATTTAATATCGGTACCAGAAGATTGTTTTGGTATAAGGACAATTTTAATGTTTTTACATGCAGAAGGTAGAACACTACTGGAAAAGGAAGCATTAAAAATATTAGTGAGAGGGTTACACAAAATATCAGCCCAGTTCCTGAGGACAATGGCAGGTACGCCATCAGGATCAAGGCTTTGGGAAGGCTTAAGAGAACGGAGACATTTAAGCACATCAAGGGTATTAAAACCACTAAAATTATTGTCTATGTGATTTGTATCATTGGGAAGGATATCGACAGAGGAGCGTATGAAAGACTTATTAAGATTATCAACATTAAGAGATTGGACAGAAGTACACCGCTTACCGCTAGTTATTTCTTTAAAAAGTTTCCACAAACTAGAAGGGGTTTTACATGACAAGAATCTTTGGTTGTATAAAACATTTAGTCTGTGCATTTCGAGTTTTATCAGAGTATTTAGCTTTTTTACACCTGACTTATCATTTGTTTTGAACAACAGTTCTTTATCTCTACGGAGCTTTTTGAGATATGGAGAAGAGAAACGGTCAAATCGAGTGAATAATGTTTCTTTAGGACAACATATTTCGAAACAGAATTTAAGATAATCTGTGGTGTTTGTGATTGTGTCATTTAATGTTTGTTCTGTAAATAGGTCCCAGTTAGTATCTATCAACATGCCAACCCCCACCACACTGAGGCAGCGAGCGGCTATCATGATATCACCACTGGCAACCATAGCTCTAATGCAATGGGAACTAATGTCTCGCTTCAGGACTATGCCAGCAAGATGCAACTCAGGAAGACGGGATGAAGGAAGGAAGGTTACAATCATACAATGCTGCACACCTAGAAAGAATGCGGAATATGAGAAGAAGAAGAAAAATTTTTATAGAGAACTACGAACTGTAATGGACGACATCCCAAATGGTGGCAAAAAATCCTCAAGGACGATATGGATGCCGGACGAAATTGGAGGGAACCTGCGTGAAAGAACATTTCAACTAACTCTCTGAAGGTGATGTTCAAGGAAACGTGTACAAATGTTCAAGGAAGAAAGAAGAGACAAGACAAGGAATGGCTGCCAATGGACTCCTACCTGGAAGCTAGTTGAAGAGAGGGGAGAAGGGTGGTGAAACAGAAGATTACCGAATGTAAAGATGGACAACAGAAGGAAAAGCTGAGTTCAATTTACACTGCACTGAATAAACAATTAACGAAGAGTGCTAGAAAAGACAAAAGACAATTCTACGACACGCTGGCAACTGAAGCAGAACAGGCAGACATCAGGACATTATATGAGATAACTAGGTCTCTATCTCGGAAGAGATAAACGCAGGTGAAACCTATGAAAGATGTTCAAGGGAACCTAATTACCAAGAAGGACAGACAAGTAAAACAATGGGCTGGTCACATCAAAGGACTGTTAAATCAACCATCAACTGCAATTCACCCGAAAATACACAACGAGAAACAGCACGCAGAGAACTGCCTGCCAGTGGACACCAGTCCCTCGACGAAAGCAGAAATCCTGAATGCGATTAAGTGACTGAAATTCAGGAAGGCAGCAAGCCCAAAAGGAATTTCCCCAGAAGCACTGAAAAAAGACCCAGAGACTACGGTAGACTTGCTCACGCCATTATTGAAAAAGGTTTGGAAGGGAGAAATGGTGCTTACCGAGTAAAAGAAAGGTTGGCTACCTCGTCAAGCTACCAAAGAAGGGCTACCTAGGCCTCTATAATAATTGGTGTGGAGCTATGTTTTCGTCCACACCGAGTAAAATACTAAGTCGCATCATCCTGGAGAGAATGCAAGATGAACTGGATGCAGAACTGCGCCAGCCCGGAACAAGCTGGATTCAGGAAAACCAAATTGTGTACGGATCAAACTGAACCTCTACGCATCGTCATCAAGCAAAGGGTAGAATGTTAGTCAAATCTATACATCATCTCCATAGACTTCGGAAAGGCCTTCGACTGACATCGTTGTCTGAGCAGTAATTTGAAAACTACTTCAATACTATGTCATGCGATGCTGATGATGTTCCCACAGAGGCCCATCACTCATTAGGGAATGCAGGTACATCCAGACGACAAGTCCCAAATGGGACGAGATGCGCATCCTGGATTCCATCGCTAGTCACTATCCACCAGTTAACATAAATTTTTATGAAAAAATGGTTATTAGGAAATTTTCCTGAACAAATATTTTCAGTAGAAAAGGCAAGAAGGAAAAGAAGAATACTAAGGAAATTCGGTGTCGATGACAGCCATTCGATATTTAAAAGACACAACTGAACAACTTCAAAGTGTACTCGCTCCTCATAGTATTCAAGTCTATTTCAAGCCTTCAAATTATTTAGAGAAAGCTTTAGTTAGTGTGAAGTGTATATACTACCTGAATGGAGAGACAAAACAATTGTGTTTATTGGGGTGTAAAATATTCGGAATGTGAGGTTTGCTGTACAGTGGGGTGGGTTGGGGAGCTGGATGAAACAAAACATATGCTAGTTAGAATGATAAACTAAGCACAAAACATCCGTCAAGGAATGAAGCGAAGTGAAATTTTTGGGGTGAACGATCAGCTGTAGCAATGAATGCTGTAGAATCTGGACATAGGATTGATTGATTTCTGCAGTGTTGAGATTGTGGTAGAGCTATGATTGCGTTCGAATGAGGAAAGGTTAACACCTGTAAAGTGACTACATGGAATGCAGTGAATATAAGAAGAGCGAAATGTTGAGGAAAATCTTCTTCTGAGACTTCTTCGATCCCCTGCCGGCGCACACCCGATATCTATGGTAGGCCTGAATTTGGGCTAACCGATATCCATGCTGAAAATTCCATACTTATACTGAAAATACTGTGTGGAATCAAGCTGTAAATCAAAAATAAATAAAATCTAAGATCACGTCATTTTCACTATGGACACTCTTATCTTGATGTGATTGTGTTCTCTGAGCTAATTAGTTAATTTGCGAAGCTTTCATCACCCTACCAGGTGACATCTTCAGCGCATACTTCAATCTCTCGAAGTGAGCTTTTAGATTTCTCCACGAGTTTATTAATCATCTCTCCTGGTGACCTTGGACGTGGTTGGTTGTTTTTGTGCGTTTTCACACCTTCTAGGCTACTTGTATTGCAACTGATTGTTTCTTTGACTTGAACTTTGACCCATTGTGTGTTAGGTTTCTTTCTTATAGGTTGATAAATTTTGTCAGTCTCGACGTGTCTATTGATTGATGATTCACTGGAATACTGGGCTGGCTTCTAAAAATTCTCTAGCATTTTTGTTGTTTCCTCCGTCTAATATTTGAACATTGTCCCAATCGAATTGATGCCCATGGTTGTCTGCATGTAGTGATATGAGGGAGTGGATGTCATATCTTTTGACGATTAGTTTATGTTCGTGGATACAAAGACGAAGGGGGCGTCCACTTTGGCCGATCTAGTGTTTTTCGCGGTTGTAACAATTTATTTAGTAGATGATGTTCGTTTCATCTTCTTTCCTTGTTGAGTCTTTTGGTTGATACAGAGCCAGCTGAGTGAAGTGATTTTGTGTGCGACATCAATTCCTAAAGGTTTGACGAGTCTTGCATTGACTTCTCAGATATCCTTTATATATGGTAGGGCGACTTTCTTTGTGCTTTCCTTGGGAGCTTTTGATTCGATAGGTTGGCTTGGGGTATATGTCTTTTGATGAAATTCCGTGGATATCCATTGTTTTGGAAGACGTCCATGAGATATCTTTCTTCAATTTTCCTTAAGGTGGGAGTGCTGCAATAAGTCCTGGCCCTCTTGAATAATCAAGTCAAAGAAACAATCAGTTCCAACACAAGTAGCCTAGAAGGTGTGAAAACGCACAAAAACAACCAACCACGTCCAAGGTCACCAGGAGAGATGATTAATAAACTCGTGGAGAAATCTAAAAGCTCACTTCAAGAGATTGAAATATGCGCTGAAGATGTTACCTAGTAGGGTGATGAAAGCTTCGCAAGTTAACTGTCCAGCTCAGGGAACACAATCACATCAAAATCAGCCACCTGAGCTACAAATCTTCTCCATCACACTGTTATCTTTTATGTGAGGAACTGCCCGCAATGGTGTCGGGTTTTTTTTGCATACAAATTTTTATGATGTTGTCTAAATGCATAGTCAGCCATACTAATACAACGTTAAACGCCTCAAAAAGATGTTGATAACAGGCAGGTTAGTTCACGGTCATAGCCTTAGAATTTGAATTTATACCTTTAGAATAAACTTGGATGTATACTGTTTGATCGAAATCAACATCATAAAAATTTCGTAAATAATTATAAAAAAAGAAAACTAGATGTATTTTAATTTACTAAAACATTCGCAAAACATATGCATCACTCCATCTGTTTAGAGTACACCATCTTCTCAGGTGTGATTGTTGCGTGTAAACTGGAATATCGATGAGTGTGTGAGTGTGAGTGTGTATTTTCTTGAAAAAAAAATAATATATAATATTTTCCAGTTCATTAGATTCATAGCATGAGTACTGTTCGCTTGCTTTATCTACAAAAAATAAAGAAGATGGAAATTAATTAGTTTGAATAATTTGAATTTTCACTATTCTTTGTGTTTTTCTTCGACCACCACCAACCACCTCACCCCCACCCCATCACAACCTCGGCCCTTTTCAATCTGACAGAAGGTGATGCTTACGTTGCCTTGGGTTAACAGAACATTAAGATGGATGGATGGATAGCTTTCAATCGAATAAACAAGAACTATGTATGATGTTCGTTTATTTTGTTTCAATCACGTCAACTTTTGTGATACATATATATATAATTTATCTAGTGTAAATTAAGTAGTATATTTGTGTACTCAGTTAAGATGAAGAAGTTCCTAAGTTAAGTTTATATTTTATTTATCGGATGAATGAATGAACGAATGAATGGATGAAGGCATAAATTATTAGTTGAGGGCGTTTCAAAATTAAAAATACTCACTAATTAGTGTATAATTTAGAATATATTGGTATAATAAATGTGATTAGAATTGTTGTCGTTTGTTTTTTACAACCCAAAAAGGAAATCAACGACGATCACTGAACAGGCTACTGTTTGTAGCCTGGATCGTTGTATCATAGTATACTTTTAAATCATGCAGGTACAAACCATTAAACTGTGATAATTTTTTGTAGCAAACCCTTTACCACTATTCAGTATGTCTCAATCTGATAGCTAAATACTAATATGACCACTGTAGATGTAGATGTACTACTGAGGAAAGTATCCTGAGCTGACATCCGTTAAAGAACCATTGGAAAACCACCACTGGGATTACTGGACAGCTGTTTCGTCAGCCTAGTTTAAGACTCTTCAGCAGTACGCATCCACCGGGGTTCGAACACACGGCCTTCTGGTTACAAGGCTAGCGAGCTCGAAGACCATTAAGCCACTGAGACCCGATTCAATGACCAGTGCATGAATTCTGAGTTCTGCCAATTCACAACACAGCGCGATCACTTCACAATGTCCCCCTCGATAATTAACTGTCCTTACCTTCAACCTGCTGCACCCTACTGGTCACGACTTCTCACTAGAACCCCAGGTAACTACCTACCTGAATAGGGCAAGTCGCTAGTGAGCATCTCATTGATATTCAAGTGTTGGTTTATAGGGATTTGATTGGTTACAGGATTTCATCATGAACTGACATTAGTTAGAGAACCACTGGAAAACCTGGGAGTACTGGACAGCTGTTTCGTCCTAGTTTTGGACTCTTCATCAGTACACACCCACTGGGTTTCGAACCCAGAACCTTTTGGTTACATAGGTTTAGTCAGTCAGTCAGTTAGTAAATCAGTGTTATAAATAAATACAAATAAATAATAATGGCTTTATGTTGGACTATGAGAAGTTTATTGCATGATATTTTCTCTTCATACATCAACTTCAAATAAAATAATGACTGACAGCAGGTCACATGGTACAATACTGTCTAACCTGAAGCACAAATCAATCCATTTTGAAATATCCTAGTTGTCACTTCTGGGGAAATGCATGACAATTGTAAAAAGTTCAGGAGTACATTTTCAGAACCAAGGATATATATATAACCCAGGAACACTTATCCCATGTATTGGGATACAACATCACTCATGATTACACTTTTCCTCAAGTTTACTAGAAACTTGCAAATCAGCAGATTGTAAACCCTTGAAATACTCGTGACAGTAAGGATTACTACTAAAGGTCAAATTTCAATCTACTAAAACAAGCTGAACAAGAGAAACTACATGCAATACAGTGAGTGAGTGATGCGAGGGGTTTCCGGTGACCTAAGTTATAAACATGCTACAAATCGTCGAATGAGGTGCATGTATATTTCTAAGCTGAACTAAGAGACAATTTAGTTTCCTTTCTTGTAAAATTGTGAAGAAAGGCTCGGAATATTTATAGTAGTCATGTTATGACAATGTCTACAACCAATCTTTTTTTATTTTGATTATTTTGATAACAGCTTGATGACCCACCGTATTATCAGTACAAGTATGGAATTTTCAGCATGGATATCAGTAGCCCAAATTTTGCAGGCCGACCATAGATATCGGGTGTGCGTTGGCAGAGGATCGAACCCTAGACCGTGTGCATGGTCGGCGAGAGTCCTAACCACTGTGCCACCGACGCACACTAATAAATTTAAATCAAGAATTCTCTTAAAATTGATGTTAAACTTATTTTAATTAGTCTTCGTCAATCACGGTTAATCAACATGCTAATTTATGATGAATTGCAATAAATCATCATTACAACTTACGAATAAAAGTTCATAGAATGATACTGATCCGTGAGTAAATCATTCGATACTTTGTTTTGACATTAGATAGTACCTAATTTCACGCATGTAGTTTATAGTTTGGTCTAGACTGAATTCTATCACTCAGGTTAACAGTGTGGCAAGTATGTTAGATGACTCACCATCATGGTGGCTGCAGACAGTCGGAAGGAAGCCTTAAGTCTAAATTCTATGATTAATGGCACTTACCTGTCATCAAGGCGTATTATCTCCAGTCTTGAAGAAACTCATGTCCCTTCTGAGATTCGCATCGACTCTGGCCACAAACTGCTGCATCAAACGACCCACTAGAAGCATAACACTAGTTACTGCTCAGTGTCAAATCAAAGTATTCATTACAGTTCTATTGGAGGTGATTCGCGAGTCTCAGTGACACAGTGGTAATATCTCCAACTGCAGAACTGAGTGACTCAGGTTGATTTTAATCTCAGAAGAGACATGAGTTTCTCAAAAGATTTCAGATACACCATAGAGACTGATGAGTAGCGAGAAACAATAAAATCGATGTGCAAGTCTCCCTACCGATTGTCTTCAGCGATCTGCCTAAATTATTCACTTCTATATACCAACATCGATTCCCATCCGTGTGTGTATTACTCTACGTGGTGAGAGTGATCGACATTTTACTGACCAATTGTGAGTTCTGACTAATCTGCAAGATTATTTTAAATAATCACGAGGCTTTAGTCTAAGACCTTTTACCAGCTTTCTGTTGTCATCAAGAATCACTCATTAGTTCTAGATTTTTAATGTATATTCGTTGAACTGATTGACTTCTGTAGATATCAGTAATGCGATGAGAAATGAGTACTGTTCAATTTAACTATTAAACACTGCTTAATGAATATCCACATAATTTTAAAGTAACTGCTATTACTAATGCTCTTCAGTTAAAAAAACTGTGAGAGAAGAACTTAACATAAGTTTGCTTAATTTTGCTACAATGTGAACTCTTGAACGTATAAAGATGAAAGGTAAAGTCATCAGATTTTGCGATGAGCAGATAAATACACACCATTATTATTATTATTGTGATGTCACTTGATGGTTTCCTCAGAGTATGGCCAGCTAATCCATCTCCATTTCTTCCTGCCTATTTGTTTCACAATCGGTTCCTGGTTGGTTCGCTCATTGCCAGAGATCTCTGTTGCTGATCTTTTCTGGCCGGCCATCTGATTTTGAGTATTGAGCGAAGACAACTGTTGATGAAGGTCTGTAGTTTGTTTGAGATGCTCTTTATGACGCGCAGTGCAAGTCTCTGATCCGTATAGTAGCACTGACTGACTTCACATTGGAGTTGAAAATCCGGATCATATTTTCATTTTCATGCTGAGTGCTGTTGACCTCCACACAGACTTGAGAGTAGTGAAAGCTTGTCTTGCTTTTCCGATTCTTGCTTTGATATCCTCGTCAGATCCATTCGCCTGCAGTTGAAACGATGCTTCCCAGGTCGGTTGGTGAAGGAGGTTGTTTCTTTCAGGTCCCTTCCATTTATGCTGGTTGTTGTCTTTTGGGCCAAGTTAAACTTTAAGCACCAGTAACTACCAATCAGCGAACGACGTCGATTTATCCAATGAGATTCACGAACGTAGTTCAATGTTGCATAGCGCTTGATTCATTTCACTGCGTGCCATTACAAGGTTACGTTTGCAATTTGAGGAGGTTTGTGTCTATTATTATTGCCTGGACTGAGGCTTGCTTGGAAAGGAGAGAAGTTGTTCGTGTGGTGGTGTAGTGACTCTAAAAAGCTATACTAGGTCAACTGATGGTTTTGTACATCGCTGTGGAATATGCTGGAAGCGAGTTAGTATTAGAGAGGGTAATATTTCTTAGGAACTTTTTTGCTAGGTCGCATCTCTCCCTAACCTAGATTTTGTACATTTGCAACTACTGGATACTGAAACAGCCTGTGAGAGCCGCTGCTGCCGAGACGGAGAACAGCCTCGTCTCAACAGTTCAGTGGTATACCATTGGTATACCAGCACTGCAGGGACATCGCCTCATGGAAAATGTACAGAAGTACTTCGTTGTTAGGTGGGGACGATGTAGTAGTCCATGTGGATGAGACAGTGTTGGTGAAGAAGAAATATAACCGCTGTCGTCAGAGCGCGAACAACATTTGGGTCATAGGTTTATACGACACATCCCTCCGAAAAGGGTTTGTTGAAACAATAGCAGACAGGAAGGCGACTACTCTGGTACCTATTATAAAGCGACTTGTGAAACCGGGATCAGTTGTACATACCAACGAGTGGAAAGGCTATCATTTGGTGTGACTTCTCTATTGACAGTCGCACGCTGAATTGGGAAATGCTTCTGTCCCATGTCCGTGAAAGATACCCGTTGTAATTGTCTTATCCTATATTTTATGCATTTTTCTATGAATATACATTACCACTTATCATAAACGCCTCTTTCATGTGATTGGTCCGTTCAAGGTCGTTTGCTGATTGGTTGTTACTGGTGCTTAAAGTTTAACTTTGCCGTCTTTTGTTGTTGTTGCTGTTGGTGGTGTTTCCCGGGAATCTTCATCACCTCTGTTTTCTCTATGTTCACCTGAAGTCCTATCTTCTCTGGATGATCCTTCTGCCAACTTGTTGCTTTTCACTTGCATATCTTCCAGTTTGTGGGAAATCAGACATATATCATCGGCGAAGTTCAGATCCTCCAAGTCTCTTTTTGTGTGAGTCCATTTTATGCCTGTTTCCTCATTGCCCGCTGTTTGTCACATTATCCAATCTACTGCAATCAGGAAAATCATTGGCGATAGTAGGCAGCCAGCTTGTCTTACTCCTGTCCTCACTTCGAAGGATTCCGTAAGTATCCCGTTGTGGATTACTTGGCAACGCACACACTTTTATATATATTCATTAAACTAAAGTTCCAATCTTATTTTTTGTTGGCAGGTAGACTAAAAATAGAGAAACGGTAAATTGACCACAAATTAACAATGGAAATTGCTTTAATATTACTGTTGTTGTTAGATTATTACAGATTTTCATGAGTTTGTTTGTAGGGGTCTGATTTGTTTCTAGTTTCTTAACGGATTGATATAAGTTAGGGAACTGTTGAAAACTAGGGAAAACTGGACAACTGTTTCCTCCTAGCTCCAGAATCATCGACGATGTGTACCTACCAGAGTTCGAACCCAGGAAGTTTCAGTTGCGGGAAAAGCTATTAGACCATTCAGCCAATCGGATCTGACTCAATGGCCAACTCATGAATTTTAACTTTTACCAATTCGTGATTTTATCACAATCACGACAGTCGTCACTTCTGACTTAGTTAATCTGTATAGCAAATTCGCCTGGAGTTCTAGTGGGAAGTCGTAACCGGTGGAGTACACCCTGTTGAGAGTGTGGACAAATACTCATCACGGATGACAGTGGCTAGATGTCGCCCCGAAATCACGAATCGGTATAAGTTAGAATTCATAACGCATAAAGTTGGGTCCCAAGGGCTGAATGGCTACGAGCTTGCCTTGTAATCGGGAGGTCATGAGTTCGAACCCTAGTGGGAGCATACTGCCGAGGAGTCTCGAACTAGGACGAAACAGGTATCCCGTATTCTCTGGCTTTCAATAATTTTCTAATAGGCATCAGTCTGTGATCAGAATTGATGATAGATTGCTGGAATTTTAACTGCTGAATTAAATATAAATAAAATACAAACATATTATATACTAATGTTAATTATTCCATAATTAGATTTTGAAATTTTATTTAATACACTGTAGACGGCATCAACTGCATGTCTGAAAGGCTTTTGTATCATTCTAAGCCCATCTTTAGTCAAAAATGTGTTAAGTAAGCATCATATTCGTGCATTGTTGAGGTTTTTTTTATTCCTTTAAGTTCCTAATGGAACATAGAGCTTCAAATTAGAGGCTTGAAGTTTCGGTAGCAGTGTTGTTTATATTTACGGGATGGGGTTGCTAGCCCCATGCCCAACCTTCCATCTTTACCAGCCTTATTACTGGCTTAGCGAGGTAAAGGAGTGCGTCAGCCAGTGATTCAACTCTGGACCGCATGCGTGGTTGGCGAGCATCCTACGTCTGTGCCACCAACGCATCGTTAAAGTAGTCGATGGAAACTAATAAATAAAGTAGAGTCATCTGATAGACGAGGCCTAAATTCAATTGGACCTCACTTATCTTTTAAGCATATATATATATATAAGTAATTACCTACAAAAGAAGCTATGTGCAGACATTATTTAAAAGAGTTCAAACACACTGTAGCACTCCACTGTTGAAGAGAATGGAGGGAAAGTGCCTAAAACCGTCTTCAAAAAGAATCCATATCCTCACAATTTCATCAAAAAGTATTTAAACTTGAGTCATATATACCAGCAAGAAACCATCATCAAAGATTGGAAGAAAATGCATTCTACCATAAATAAAAATATCTCTGAAATAACAACTAGAATATTGAGACCGTTTGAAATAGATATAGCACACAAGTCAGGAAAATCACGTCATTCGATATTGTGCAAATCGAAAGATCCTACGGGAAGAGAAGATAATATTAATACCATTTACAAAATAAATTATATGAACTGCAATAAACACTGCATCGGTCAAAGTGGGCGTACCCTTCGAATCAGAATCCAAGAACACAAAATAGTTATAAAAGGGCATGATATACGCTCTTACATCATCGATCCAGCTGAAGAGGACAGCAGAGTGGAGATGTGTTGCTGAAGTCCTATATTTCACTCGGAATCCTAGAGAATAATAATAACAATACCTTCTTTCATATCAATGCATGTCGATAATTACGGACACTAGTTAGATGATCGGGATTATGTAGAAATTTTAAAAAGAGAAAACACCAGAAATGCCAGAGAATCTCTAGAGACCCTTTACTGAAGTGAATCAGCCAGCAATTAACAAACACATTACTATAGACCAGATTTAACAACTAATAAAAAATAAATCCTATGGGCAAGAAAGTTCGAATTCCAAGTCAATGAAAATGAACAATAGAGACGTAAGTCAACAACCAGTCACGAGAATGGTTCTAGGAGGTACAGTTATATCATCATTCATGGAGAATTCAAACAAGTTCATTTCATACTAAAGCCTGTTCTGAAGTTGTTGTCTCGATGAGTCACGACAAACAGCTTCGCAATTAATTCAGCCAGCTCCTCAGAAAACACAGCTTCACGTTCCCCAGTGGCACATAGGGCTTCAAGCTAGTGGCTTGAAGTTTCGGCAGCAGTGTTTACTTCACAGGATGGGGTTGCTAGCCTCATGCCCAACCTTTCCTCTTCACCAGCATTATTTCTGGTTTAGCTAGGTAAAGGAGTGTGCCTGCCGGGGATCGAACCCTGGACCATGTGCATGGTTGGCGAGCGTCCTAACCGATACACCACCGACGCCAAATGAGCCAAGCATATACTCACTTTCAAGTACTGTTGTTGAAAATGTTTTTCTGTTTTAGTCAAAAAAATAATTCTAATGATTACCCCTTAATATTCTATTCATTCTTAATCTAAGATTTATTTTATGTCATTATGTGATTGTCATGTAATTGTTAAATGTTCATGAATTTTTTAGGGGACAGAATTATTAGGAGCATAAATTTAAGCACAAAATAATTCATGTTGAACTAATTTTCACATTGAAACATTGAATTATTTGTTTACTTCAATAATGAAGAATGTGACTAAATGCCTAACCATGGAATTAACAAACGATACATTATAAAATTCTATTGTTTAAAAATCTGCATTTTCGTTTTCTCATAATTGTTACAATTTTCTAACTTTAGTTAAATCCGGTATACTTTTATTTTCGGGTGGTATATAGAAATTTGAAAAGAATTTCTACACATACATTTAATCAAAAGTGTGTTGATTTGCACAGATTTGACTGATTTCAAGTTTATTTTTATGAAATGACTTCATTTAAAGAACCAGGAAGTACTACAAGGACAGTTGTTTTTCTACATGGTTTGGGACTCTTCAGTCGCACTCACTTGCCCATGACTCCACCAGGCGTTTTTGAACCTATGTTCATCAAGCTACTCACTCAGCCAAGCTGGTTGACTATTCAGCCACGGAGGTAGAGTTCAATCCCATGGTTGTTTCTAAATTCCACCAATACTTGATATATATAAAGCGTGACCGTCAGCCAGTGTAACCAAGCAAAACTTTGCAGTGAAAATCAGTCTAACCTTCTGAAGGGTAAATGTGAACTGAGATTTCCTCTTGTTATGTATATATTCAGTGGCTAACAAATCAAGACATGTTGATAAATCACTGAAAAGATATGAGATTATTAATGGACTAGTAGTGTTGGAGACATTCAACCTAAATGTGAATGAATAGCCTAGAAACATGTCGTTGACTGTTACTAGTTAAGATACGGCACACACTGATTGTGTTTGAACAAAGAAAAGGAGTTTGCAAAGTGTTTGATTAGAGGAGAAAAACGAAAGGCGCGGTGTTCGAAGTTTGAATATTTGAGCTGAAATCTGAGTCCGGAAAGTCACTGAAGATCTAATGAAGATAATAGCGATGCCAGTTCATTCTTATACATACTTCGATTAAAGCGAATTTGATGATATCGTAGGAATGGTTACTGAACAAAGAACATTCTCTTCGACAACTTCATCACCTGGTTCTACAGTTATATATACATTATAGTGAATGAATGAATTAGTGTCATCAAAAACATGCATATTTTTTAAATAACATCGAATCAATAATAATAGTAATGTCAGTGGATTACGGTTCGATAAGATCAACATAACAATACACACTGAGTATCAGATAGGCAAATTAGGAAAGATAATAATACAAATTGATTAATGTATGGTCTCCACTGAAGGCTGGTCAGGGCAGTATTAGTCGCTGGAGGTACTTGCTTCTTCTACACGCCAAGTACTGGTTGTTTAAGTCGAATCGCGATAGCCTCTTCCAAATAGTTGCTGGGAATTAGGTCCTTGATTAGTTTGTTCCCAGAGTCGGTCGGTCGGTTTTCGACATAGAAATTTGCACATATGTGCGCCAGTTCAAGTCGCCACACTCCCTCCATGTAGCACACAAAGCAAGAGAAGAATGTAGGAGAAATGCATATTAGAGACAGTAAACAGAGGTGTGAGACAAAGGAATAGTAATAACGAAGAACAAAACAGTTTCATTGGAAATCATAAGTCACAAGGAGTGGATGCATCTGCGCCATTGAGAACGATTTTGAGCCATGTCACCAATTGTTTCCAACCATTGGTTTTTACCGTCCCTAGGACCCCAACCAGTCAGGAAGTCTACACCTTCCTACGTGGCTGGCTTAGACTAACTGTTGTAGATTTCATTGACTGGTGGCATGTTTTCGTTTGACCGCCGCTAGCTCTTTTCCAGCCTGACCCTATATCAGCTAACATTGCCCGTCGAGGAAGGCGATGACTAGGCATACGTAGCACATGTCCTAACCATCTCAGTCAATGTAATTTCACAGTCTCGTCGACTGATTTCCCCGCCTTACCTAGCACTCGACGCCTAACCTCAATATTGCTCACCTTATTATACCACTTCACGCGGGAGATAGAACGCAGACACCTATGATCGAAGACAGCTAATCTTTTCATGTCTTCCGCTCTCAATGGCCAGGTCTCACAGCCATAAAGGAAGACGGAGCGGACTGTTGAGCAGTACACACGCCCTTTGGTCGATAGTCGGATATCACGTCTATGCCAGAGACGACGTAAACTGGCATATGCGAAACTAGCCCTCTGTATTCGTGCTGAGATTTCGTCGGAGATCAACCCGTTGGGGCTGATGGTACTTCCCAAGTAAGTGAAGCGGTCAACGTGCTCTACCACTTCACTTTCTATTTCTAATCTAGGGATCGGTGAAGTCCACTTCAGTAACGTCATCTTACATTTAACAAGGGCGAATCGCATGCCAAACATACGAAGATTGCTGCTCAAGGTGTTCATAAGACTGTGCATTTTGTCAGCGTCCTCGCCTAGAAGGACCATATCGTCTGCATATTCTAAGTCAACGAGATTATTCCCTGGTAGCAAGTCAATCCCTGAGTCTCTGAAGTGAGTTAGGGTTAAGTCCATTAGTACGTCTATGATGAAGTGTAATAGGAATGGGGATAATGGGCATCCTTGACGGACGCCACTAGTCGTCACCACTTCAGATGACAACTCGCCATAAGCTCTCACCTGGCTGACTGCATGAGTTCGAGCAGAGTGTCTTAATCAGTGCAATGTATTTTCTCGGCATTCCCTTTATAGCCAAGCATCGCCAGAGAACCTCTCGGTCGACAGAATCGAAGGCCGCCTTCAAGTCAAGAAATATGGCAATTGTTGGACGCCTAAAAGTGTGTCTATGTTCTAGGATCTGTCGGAGAGTGAAGATATGATCTATGCACCCTCTACCTGGCCTAAAGCCCGCTTGATTTTCCCTCGTTTGTTCATCCCGAGTTCTGCTTAGTCTGTGCATGACTACTGAGCCTAGGATTTTAGATACTATATTAGTCAAGCTAATCCCTCTGTGATTATCACAAGAAGACTTGTCTCCCTTCTTGTATATCGGGATGATCAGTGACTTACACCAACCCGATGGGACTTCCTCTGATTCCCAGACGCTGCCTAGAACCTCAGTTAATGCAAACAGTTAACTGTCTCCACCGTACTTAAATACCTCTGAAGTCTTTCCATCAGGTCCCGCTGCTTTACCTTGCTTCAGATTAGTGACAACTTTAGTAACCTCAATTAAGGAATGAGGACCTGTGTCCATATCCCATTCAGGGAGGTGTTGGATGTTCGGCAGGTTAAGTGTGGCTGTAGGCCAATTAAACTGCTCCTCATAGTGTTCTTTCCAGCACTCCAGTCGTCGATACTGGGAGCTAATTATGGTGCCATTTTTCTCCGAGATTGTTTCGCTTATCATTTGCCTTTTGCCAACTGTTTCCCTGATAAGCCTGAATAGTTTTCTAGTGTTGCCGATCGCCGATGCCTTTTCTATCTCTTTCGCTTTTTCGCCCACCACAGTTCACGGTCCTTGCGAAGACTTTTTGTTAGTCTTCGTTTAAGTACCTTTCGCTCCTCATCATAATCGGAGCTCGCTGGAATCAGTCTTCTTGCGTCAATCAGTTCGGAAGACGCGGTAGAGATCCAATGGCTTTTATTAACTTTAGGTTTTAGCTTATTGACAGCTTTCACGTTTGTGTCCACAGCTAACTGTATATTGTGCCAGGCTACCTCAGGGGAAGTTCTGCTGTCGACCTCAGAAACTAGTTTCGCTATTTCTTCCTTAAACAAGGACTCAGTGTCACGATCTAGTTGGGGACGTAACTGTTTCGCTGCCATCAATTTCTTATGTCCATTTAGTCGTAAGCATAAACGTGCGCGAACCAGAGCGTGATCAGAGTCTACGCACATGTTCCAGAAGGAGCGACAGTCTTTCACTGACCCTCACCAACGATACCTTATGGCTATGTGGTCTATCTGAGTCCAGCGTTGATTTGGTGATGGAGGTCACCAGGTAACACAATGTCTTTCTTTGTGCCTAAAGTTAGTGCTGACTAGGAACAGATGATTATCTGAGCAAAATTGGAGAAGACGATCACCGTTGTCGGTTCGTTGGCAGGGAACTCCATACGTACCACCTACATACTTCTCAGTCTGGCACAACTTCCCTACTTGAGCATTGAAGTCGCCTGCTAAAACAACTATGTCTGAACGTTTTGCTTTTTGCAGCAAATTAGACAGTTTCCGGTAGAAGTCATCTTTTAATTCTTCCGAACTGCAATCTGTTGGGGCGTAAGCGGAGACTACGAAAAGGCAACGACGGGTAGCGCCATCTTTCCTTCTTTTAACGGACCCGTTCAGACGGACCCCGCACATACGACTATCTACTGGGATCGAGTCAAGAAGTGATTATTCCGCCCTAACACTCAGTGCTATCCCTACACCTGCGAGTCCTCAAGAGCTAGCTGAGGGGTGTCCCGACACCCTTAAAGTGAATTTCGCAGATTCACCTTGTTGACCGGGTGAGGTCAAGTGAATGACCACACTCGGGTCTTGTATGCGTGTCTCCGAAACACAACATACATCCATGGTTCTGGATTCTAGAGTTCTTGCTAGTGATGCCTGTTGTCCTATTTGGCAGAGGAACCTGACGTTAATAGCTCCTATATGAAGTTGGCGACGTGGCTTTAAAAGGCTATCTGGGGTATTTCTATGGCTCGCATCGTTGTTTGTGGACGCAGAGTGAAGTGAAGATGGCTCACTAGCCTGAAGAATAGTGCTAGCTGTAGTAGAGAAGCAAGATGAGGAAGGTGATGTGAGTAAGGAAGAGTGATGCTCATGTCGGCTTCGTGTGCTTTTGGAAGTGTGTGGGCGGTTGTTACTTCCCGGCTGCCCACACCGTGGAAGTTGATTGATTCTTCGGGAACCTGAAACAGAAAGAGTGTTGCGTGACCGAAGAATCCAGGGGACAACTGCTTGAGGCCGGTCACACGCAACCTGTTTTTGTTTGTTTTTTTTTGTTTGGTGTGTCTCAGTAGCATATTTATCACTTCTGCCCTGTGACACGGCAGCAGGAAGCGCGGTCGTTTTTAATTCAGACCCCGACCGATCCGGTATGATATTTTGTGAATTTGTTTGAATCATAGTGTTGGATTGGGTAGCTGCTTTTTGTCTAACCGCTATCCAAACAACCTTTCTGGCATGGTAGGACCTTCAGGAACATAAGTTCCAGCCAGTGTAGCTCGTTGGGTCATTGCGATATGCAAGCCCGACCACCACGTCAAGGTAGCAGCTATCGGCTGGGGTTCCCAGAGTAATTTCCTATTGATTCTTTCTTTTTTGGCCAGCCAGCCATCTGACCTTCATTATGGAGCCAGAGAAGGAGGCAGCTGTTGATAGAAGTCAACAGCTGGTTGTTGGAAGTTCTTTTCGTGAAGTATGAAGTTGAATCCTATTCAGACTTTACTCGGATGAAAATAAAACCTGTAATTCAGCGAAGAGTCTCTTTTCAGCAAATTCACTCACCTCTTTAGCTCTACAATCGCAATTATATATACTTATTTTTGTATGCG
The DNA here is from genome assembly GCA_944472155.2 of Trichobilharzia szidati. NCBI lineage: Eukaryota > Metazoa > Platyhelminthes > Trematoda > Strigeidida > Schistosomatidae > Trichobilharzia > Trichobilharzia szidati. The sequence continues at coordinate 104,471,396 of OX235274.1, read as the reverse complement.
TGCGTGTACATTAGCTTTATTCGATATGAATAAAAATAAGTTAGGATTATTGTTGTTAAGACATTTCAAAAATCTGATGAATAATCAAATTGTAACTAAGGTAGTGAAGATTGGTAAGAGGGTAGTGGTGATGCGTTTTTCCAAGTGAATGACTAAGTCTTCAGCAATATAAGGGAGATGAAAGTGTACTGGCTTCTGTAGGCTATTCTTCACTTTGTAGATCACTTTGAAGGAGGAGGCATTTGTTGAGATGGAGTGACCAGTGTTGATGAGATGTTCGATTATGGCACTCCTTATACAGGCACTATTACCTTTTCGTGGCCATGTGGGATAGTATTCTTGAGCTCCTTTGGACAGGATACGTGTCAAACGACCAATGTACCTGGCTTCGCAGCAATAGGTGAACAAATGTATGCACGTGTAAGTGGCCAGATGTGAGATCTTGTCCTTAAGGCTTCTGCAGATCAGTTGGTGTCCGAAGAACACTACTCTTAGCGTGGGTGTGATAATGTTCTTTTCAAAGATGTTGATACTCTAATATACAATAAAATGTTTAATCCATGGAAGTGAAAATGCAGCGTTAAATGTTGGTAATATATCAGTATTAACAGTGATTATAATAAAAATAGCAACAGTAGTGGAAACAAACGTCCAAGCAGTTGACGTAAGTGGCAATAAGAATACTGAAGATTGTTTGATAACGTTAACAATTCAATGATTAAATTAGGTCAAAATCGTATAAGATAAGGAGTTACGTAATACTTAAAATGAAGTGGATAGATAATCAGACTTTAGACAAATAGTATAAATATGCAAAATAAGTGAAACGTAAGAAACTGTTAGAAGTTTTAATTAGTTCACTTGATTTACTTACGCTAAGGGAAAGACACACGCACAAAAAACTTGGAGGATCTGAAATTCGCCAATTTGATATATGTCTGATTTCCTACAAACTGGAAGATATGCGAGTGAAAAGCAACAAGTTGGCAGAAAATGCATCAAAGATAGAACTTCAGATAAACAAAGAGTAAACAGAGATGGTGAAGATTCCTGGCTAACAGCAACAACAACAACAGACAACAATCATCATGAGTGGGAGAAACCTGAAAGAAACAACCTCCTTTACCTACCCACCTACCTGGGAAGCATAGTTTCAACTACAGGTGGACGGAAATGACGAGGATATCAAGGTCGGGATCAAGAAATCAAGGA
>OX235274.1:104425884-104469691 GCA_944472155.2 Trichobilharzia szidati | reverse complement strand
CGGGGGCCAAAACCAGTGTATGCAACTATCGACCTATCAATATAACACCGGTAATATCCCGAATAATGGAGAAAGTGGTTAAAGACCAAGTGTCAGACAACTTACTAGAACATGAACTTATCAATCCATCACAACACGGATTTCTCAAAAAGAGATCATGTGTGACCTGTCACATAGACTTTTTCAATGAAGTTACACGAAGTAGGGACAACAGAGAACTAGTAATTGTATTATATTTCGATATAACAAAAGCCTTCGATAGAGTTCCCCATAATCTGCTAGTCAGCAGGTTATGCTCATTAGGGATATGTGATCCTCTCCTGAGCTGGATAAAATCATTTCTGTGTGGCCGAAGTCAGATAACGAAAGTTGGCTCGATAATCTCAAGGCCTAAACCAGTAAGTAGTGATGTAATCCAGGGAAGTGTATTAGGCCCACTCTTATTCACAATATATATAAACAGTATCTGTGAATGCTTTAGTGTAGGTAAACCAATCTATATGCAGATGACTTAAAAGTGACGTATAAATGCAAGAACACAGATCTTCGAATAACAGTAAACGCCATACAGCAAGAATTAGAAAAAATGGATAGATGGTTTGACACCTGGCAACTCCAATTTAATGTCGAAAAATGTGGCTGGCTCTGTATAGGTTGCAACAATTTAGAACTTGACCTGACAATTCAAGGCCATGCACTTCAACGACTGGAATCTGTACTGGACCTAGGGCTGAAATATTCACATAACTTATCATTTTCTGAACATATCTCCAAACAAGTGTCAAAGTCACGCAGACTTATTGGCTTTCTACTCAGGAACTTCTACAGAAATGAGTCTAGAATTCTGTTGTACAAGGTTTGTGTGCGTCCTTTATTTGATTACTGTTCATTCATGTATAGTAGCATACGCATAGAGGACAAATTGAAAGTCGAGGGAGTGCAGAGGTACTTCACGTTAAAATTACTCGGAACTGAAAATGGTACGAACTACTCCACTAGATGTGATACCCTAGGACTAGAAACACGATGGCTAAGACGCCTGAGACTAAACTTGACACTTTACTATAAGCTTCTAAACCACTTAGTTTTTACCTCTAATAATATATAATATAATATATATTTATTCCTGTTTATGCAGGAACATACCAATTGTACAGGCATGGATAAGTTATTATATAAATTACAGTTTGCTTGTTCAATCTAACATTAGAGTCAGTCAGAACAGTCTGCAAAATAGTCTGTCTGTGTAACACATAAAGAGATATAGAAATATTGTCTTCGCATTAACAAAAAACCCAGACTTCAGATGAGTGTGATACAAATATCTGGGAAAAATAAAGCTTGAAGTCAATTCTCCTATAAAACTTTGTTGTGAACAGCATCCGTGAGATAAAGTTTATTGATGTATTATTTTGATTCAATAATGTATTTATTCCATTTTTGTCAGCAGTCTTATCGTAGTTTTATAATAGGAAAGAAATTTGATCTTTGATACGAAAATTAGATAAGGTAGTGTTAGATTGTTTTACTGCATCAAATGGGGTCAATTCTAGAACTATCCATTTGCGCCATTTGCGTCAGCATGGCAGACTGTACATGTAAGTTGAGTAATACATTGATAACTGTTTGAAAACCAGTTGCTTCTTTATTTCAGATCAAGAATACTCCTTGTACAGAATGTTAGCCAGCGTTTTCAAGTGGTTGCATCGGATCGTTCATGGAATTTGAGTTTGAATTTACATAAATGGTCATTTCAGTTTGGATGTTGGGTTGTTCGACCTCAACCAGGAGGTATATAGAAGTTTACGCTCAGCAGGGAGATAAAGTATGTAAATATGAAAAGAACTTTATTATTTTATGTGCATATAAATGTTTATAAATGTATATCATTGTATAGTAAACACTACCCATAATCTAGTTGTTTTTCATGTAATTTTGCGAAGTCTTAGAGTTAATTTAGTGTCGTAATATTTAGTAATGAGTCTAGGCGTTATAGTGTTCTAATAGCTGATGCGTTTTGGAAATAAGTGGTGCGGTGTGATTGGCATAGTCATTTGGATGAAGCAGTTTATATAGCAAGCGTTTGAAGGTTATGATAGAGTGACAGGTCCTTATTTCTAGGGGTAAACTGTTCCAGATCTTAGAGTACATGACTATGAAGAAACTTGCACGGAGTGCTGTTTTACAGTTTTTCCTAGATACTGTGCACGTTTGGTTACGAAGGTTGTAAGAGCTTTCCGGTGAGAACTCTATCTCCTTGCTGTCTGAGAATGATATTTTATGCAAGACTTTAAAGAAGAATGTTAGGTTAATGCTCAGTCGTCTCATCCAGAGTGGGTCGATACCTAGAGTTATACACCTTGATGTGTAGTCCTTTTCGCAGTCAAATCCTAGTAGTTTAGACGTGAAGTATCGTTGGACACTTTCTATTTTAAGTTTGTCACTTACGCGAGTGCTGCTGAGAATAAATGGACAATATTCAAGTAGTGGTCTGACACAAGTTTTATATAATAATAGCTTCGCCTCGTAGTTGTGGAAATTCCTGAGTATGCATCCTAGGAGCATCCTCGATTTACGCGTCTGTGTCGCCACTTGCTCAGAAAATGTCAAGTCACTAGAGTACCTGAGTCCTAGGTCAACAACACTTTGGAGTTTAGGCAAGTTGATGGATTCAAGTACCAGTTTAATGTTTATTGAGGGTGCACCGAAACAGATCCAACCACATTTTTTAAGGTTGAATTTTAGGTTCCATGTGGAGGACCATGCAGTTACTCGATCTAGTTCTTCCTGAACAGCTTTCTGAAAGTATCCTAAGTCATCACAGTGGAATGTGTAAGCTACTTTAAGATCATCTGCGAAGATAAATGGTTTGCCAAGTGAGAAACAGCTGCATATGTCGTTGACATATAGAGTGAATAGGAGGGGGCCTAAGACGCTACCTTGAACTACTCCAGAAGTGACTGGACTAGGTTTAGAGTTTACAGAACCCAGTCTAACTACTTGGGACCTATTGTTGAGGAATGATTCAATCCATCCTAATAATGGGTTACTTATTCCTAAAGAGTTCAGCTTATTTATTAGAAGCAAGTGGTCAACGCGGTCAAAGGCTTTGGATATGTCGAAGTAGATGACAAGTACTAGTTGTTGTTTGTCTCGGCTGCTAGTTATATAGTTAAAGAAGTCAAGGTGACATGTCATGCATGATCTGGATTTTAGGAATCCATGTTGGTTGGGACTTAGAATATTGCAGCTGAGCATATGTTTGAGGATATCATCTTTAACTATTCGTTCAATGATTCTAGATACTATGGGTGTAATATTGATTGGCCTATAGTTGTTGACTTCAGTTTTTGATCCGGATTTGTGTTTAGGTACTATAAATGTCGTTTTCCATTTATCTGGATAGGTTTGGCTTTCTAGGGACATTGTAAAAATCTTAAGTAATAAAACGGAAATGTCAGAACCACCGTGTTTATAAAGATACGATGGTATACCGTCAAAACCGGCACTACTAGAGTTCTTAAGAGTATTAACGGCTTGGTTAATATTAGAGTAAGTGAAATGAACTGTAGTGATTTGTTTCAGCGTTGAAGATGAAGGGAGTTCTATTTTAGATTGTAAACCGAGAAGTGGACTTGTAGGCTTAAGGTAGTTAGCTGCAAACGTCTCATTAAACAGTTCACACATGTCTGCATGTTTGCTGTATAGTTTGCCCTTGTTTATAGGGAGAGAAATTTTATGGCTTTGGCGATTCATTCGTTTCTTTAGGATTTCTGTGAGAGCATCTACTCTGGTGGTGCTGGCTAGTGCCGTGCATTCTTCATTTCTCATACGCAAGTTATGAGCTTGTGAGATGGAGCTAAGAGTACTAAGTATTGACCCTAGTGTACTAAAGTCGTGTCGCCTGAAGTAACTTGTTGACAGTCTTTTCAGTTTCCTACGATCCTTTGGCTTTATGAATGTCTTTCTATGTGGGGAAAACTTTAGTGTTTTAAATGGGATGACAGCATCTAAGCATGTGTTGGAGTTATAGTAAAAGATGTTCAGAGCTTTCGAGAGGCTATCAGTATAGAAGTACTCACTCCATTCTGAGGATCTTAGCATTGATTTTACTAGAGTCCAGTCTGCCTTACTGTAGTTCCTGTAAGTTATTTGTTGTGAAGTAGGGGTATGGGTTGCATTGCAACTTGACGGAAGTGGCAGTGCACACAGCACTGTTTTGTGGTCACTCCCTGAAAACTCAGAACCTACTAGGGTAGAAAGGGGACTTATATTGTGGCAGAAGATTAAGTCTAGTACGTTATTACCTCTTGTAGGGGTTGTGACAGTCTGCTTCCAGCCAAGTATATCCAGTGTGCCTAAGAACTTATCAAGTTTAGTTGGACCTGTGGGTATTTCCCAGTTGATTTCTGGTAAGTTAAAGTCTCCACATAGGATCTTATGATCGTAGTGGAGGGTGGATAATTGTTCTAGAGTATTAATAAGTTGGGTCTCGTAATTACTAAAGGTGCCAGGTGCTCTATAGTTGCATCCAATTAATACTATTGCGTTATTTAATTGTAAGTTAACCCATAAAGTCTCAGGCATGTTAAGTGTACTAATTTCTAGCTGTGATACAGTAAGTGTATTCAGAAAGTACATGAGACAACCCCCTCCCTTACCACCTTCCCTGTCACACCGAAAGTGTGTATAGTTATCTAAGCTTATCTCTTCATCCAGTATGTTCGAGTTACACCAGGATTCAGTGATGACAATTATAGGGGGTTTGTATATTACTGTGAGTGCTCTGAGCATCGGTAGTTTATTTAGAACGATCTAGCATTTATGAGGATTAGGTAAAGATGAGATTTGAAATAGCATTTGAAGTACTTAAGTTCGTTAATCAGCCCCGAATGTGGTTCAGCACCCGGTAGTACTGTCTGACATGACGACCCTATGTTAAGAGGAGTTTCAGCATCATGTTCACCTATGTCTATCGAGTTGGTGTGTGCTGTTTTCGGTGAAGAATTGAGCGTTGGAGTACTGGATGTGCTATAGGCTAAGGCATTTTTATTTTTAGTTAAGCTAGAAACGGGGGTAGGGATCTTTATTTGACCTAAACTTGTGCATGTACCAAGTGTGCTTAGTGGATGCGGGCGAGCTAGACTGTTCCTACATTCATGCAAAGGGGGAGCCAGCACTAGCGGTTTAGGAGTGTTAGCATCCCTACCAGCTGTTTTTTCAACGCTGACAGGGACGCAGGGGATAAAAAATGATTGGGACCTTGTGAAGACCATGGTCTATTAATCCACCTATTGTTAGGTACTAGTGGTGTCCTTGTAAGGGTTTTGAATGTACTGCTTTGTGGGTTAGTTCCCAGCAGGCTTGTACCGTATATCCGATCAAAATTTATTAGCGTGCCATACTGTGAATGCCCTGAGTTGTTGGTGGTCGAGTTCTGACTGTTGTCACTTGTACTCTTGAGGGTGGCATTGTTTTGGCGTGGGTTATCAGTGTGGGCCATGGTGCTATTTCGCACGTTGTGGGTGCCAATGCTATTGACCGTGGGGAATGTGGGCTTACTTATACTGCCATTGTTGTTGTTGGCATGATTTGGGGTCATATTCTTCTCTTTTTTACCAATGGACTTATGGCTAGGAGAGGAAAGGGTCAACTTTCGGGGGATTTTGACTTTTTTTCTTGGATTATTTAGTGACATGTCTAAATCTACCGTGGTAGGTGGTATAGTTTTATTGGCTATTTGATTACAATTTAGCGGCCTTTCGGTTGGTGTCGCTCTCTGAGAAGATAATTCTGTGTGGTTAGAGGTGGGTGGTGTGGTGGATTCTACGGTGTCTCTCAAAGGGTTGGGTATAATTGCTGCTTGCAATGTCCTATTGTTTATTCCACAATTAGACTCAGTGTGATAATTATATACGCGCCTTTCTATGATGGTCTTGTCCACCGCAACCTTTATTAGTTTGTAATTTCTGGCTTGCGATAGGGTGTGTTGGGAGTGGGTAAATTTTCTGGCCTCAGCCGGTGTTTCGAACTGAAAACGAATAGGACAACACTTGTCATGTTGACTCTTCTTCAGCCTGTAGCACTTAGTCTTGGAGTTGGGCATTTTCGCCTCACTAAGTAGGATGCGCTGTACCTTTTTTAGTGCCTCATTATCCGGAACGTTGTAGACAATAGCATTTAATTTAGCATCTAGTCGTTTTGTTACTTCTGTAGTAACAAAGTTAATTAGGTTATCCACCTTAGATACCGATTCACTGTCAAGTTTGTTAAGGTCTACAGTTTTCATGAGAATAGTTAAAGGTGTCAATTCACAGACCTGCAGTCTGATATCACTGATCTGACCTGATAAATTGGAGATTTTGGTATTGGTATCGGAAATTCCAGGATCTACTGACTTATTGTTTTTTAAGTCCCTTAACTCGGCCTTAAGTTCTCCTATAGACAACTTTAGAAGTTCTATTTCTGAAGATAGTACTGAAACAGAGCTTGAAGGATGGAGCTTTTCGATAAGCACATAAGGTGTAGGGAGGGTTTCTGTATGAGCAGAGGGTACTGAATTTTTGGGAGTAGTTCTAATACTAGCTGTCAGTATAGTTTTATCCTCAGTTTCAGCTCGACGCTTACGACATACAAGTGAGTTTTGTGGCTCACTATAACCATTTGTAGGAAGTATGTTGCTTGATGTAGCAATCAACGACTTAAAATTAGTCATCAGTTTTACAGGGGATTGAGTTCGCTGCTTTTTACTTTGGTTAACCATAACTATTTGATATGAGAGTTAATAGTTATAGGTATGGAAGTAGTAGAGGACTTGTGCAAGGATTACAACAAGATAAATTTTATGTAACGAATCACGCAAAAATGTAACGCAAACGTTGGACGTACCGCTAGGTACTCGACTTTCAGATGACAATGGCTACAAACTAAGACACACTAAGGGTACAGTAGCTATCGAACAATGTAAAACAGCCACCAGGCAAAAGTTTTACTTGATTACAGATATGGAATAAGCTGCCAATGGGAATGCGTCAAGCAAGTACATTGGCCTCCTTCAAAAAGGTGCTTAATGACAAACTACAAGAGTTTGCAAACGATAGTAGTTCTAGTTCCTATCTGAGAGCCTCCGAAATTATAGGTCCATTTAATGTATAAGCTTAAATACTACACCTGTTGTTTTTTGCCTATATTTATAATTCTAGATAAAACATTAACGGTTAAGATACGTATCCTCAAACAGACAAGAAATCTCGTTTGTAAAACTACTACCCAACACAATAATTGGAATAAAATGGACATAAACCGACAACATGAAAAAGGTATAACTCACCACAACATCACATGGACAGATGAACGCTCGTTGGGCACCATATATCCCTCACCAACTGCAACCCACCTTTCCTTAGATAATGTGATGAACTTATATCCATAATGTTGCTGAGCAGTTAATATTCTCAACTCCTGTCGGAACAGCTGAATTTCATAAACCTTCCTCACGCTAAGGAAATACCCACAAGCAGTAGAAATCCATTAATTAATGCCTCCGAAGCTTGTGTACTTACTCCCAACAATGACATTGAAGATCAAATGAGATAAACACATCACTGATTTCAAAATAACACATCAATGAACTATAATTCGAGGACTCTGCACACAACAAATTTATGTATGAATATTTACTTCAAGCTTTGTTTTTTTCCCAGGCACTTATAATCCATCCACCAAAGACCTGGTTTTTTTGTTAATGCGAAGACAATACTCTTGTATTTCCTGTTGTGTTGCACTCACTGACAATCTAGCAGATTTTTCAAACTTTGCACAGAAATGATTGTATATAAGTGAAAAGGCTGTTTTATACTACTGGGATTAACATTTATCAAGTGTATGTATAATCTCCAGCGAACATGTAAAGCATATCTTGCTACTGCCTGTAAATTGTGATTGAATTATATGGTTCTATTTCTGTAACAACTTGATGATGCCTGTAAACTGGCGTCCCTCATGTACTGTACTATGAGAATAAATTTATTTATTTATTTAAAAAATTGGGGAGAAACGAATGATAATGATTTTCACACCTATATAGGGTAATGCTGGGAATAGAATCTGAAGGAGTTAAATCCAAACGGCAAAGTACATAAAACATGTAGAAGAAAAGAGAAAGTATAATAATATTTGTTTATGATGTTATGCTTATTTATACGGTAAGATGTCCCTCTGAAGTAGGGAAATCATACCATAAGCTTCTTTTCAGAGAGTTTATACACAAGCTGTGGAATACAGGTAGCTTTTCTTTTTTGTTTAAGTTATTCAAATTCAGGAGCCTCAGCAATGGTGCGCTTTCCCAAAGATAGGGGTGGTTCTCTTAAGTCCCCACCATCATATCCGCTGAATAGCAGTCACCCCCCTCCCACATTTTAATATGCTAGGCCCTGGAGAAATACTGCTTCTTAAAAAATATTTTTATAGCTGACGCATAGACTGTTTTTGCATTCACTAGATAACTCAGCGAAACTCATGGTATGAACGACTACTTTCAGTCAGCCATTTGGTATTTATCGTCTCTAACAGCACTTTAAAAATTTATATGTACAAAGAAAATGTAATGAAATCAGAGATTTGTAGTCTGCCTTCTAGATTTTAGGTATAAACATTTGGAAACGAAGGGGCAATATGAAATGGTACGAAAAATGCCACATAAAGATACATAATTATGCATATATATGCATAGAAAAATACAGTAGTTGATTATAATAGATGGTTCAGAAGAATTCGACTATACAGGATTATAATAACAGAATAGCAAAATATAATCCGTTAATATTTAAGACTCACGGCATAGTTAAGCTGATTTTTTAGACGATCCCACGTAGGGATGGAATTTGCGTAGACATAGATGGTATTGACTCACAACATTAGTTAGTCACCAGCGGAGATTTTAATCCCGGTCATATCCAGGTTGTTTACTACTCGACCTTACCACACTGAAATGATCACAACACAGCCTTGCCAGGGATATTTGCAATAGTATTTGATTAATTTGATAATCAGCAACCAGGGTTAAATGTAATTGAGTTATTGTAAATGTATGACAGATGAGGCTGGTAGAGCCTTTCGGGCGATGGAGATGTGTTTGCACACACGGTAATTCATGTAGATTCGGTGCAACTTTCGTGGTGAGTATGTTGGGCTGTGTATTCCACTCCAGGTTTGAATGAAAGGATTGGGGATATTTTGAGGTGAGACCTGCTAAACAAATAACTGAATCAAATAAAAAACTGAGAGCAGCATTAGCGCAACGTTGATTATATCAAATAAGTATGATAATTTTGACCGTTTCTGTTAATGCGCTAAGTGAACAGAGCTGTTTAGGTACGTAAGTCAAAGTTAAAGAAACAATATCACGAATTTTTAGCATATGGCAAACTGTATCAAGACTGTTTTCGGAGAAATATTTATTTAGTAGGTGGGTGAATCGTTGTATTGTGGTGCTGGTTTTGATTTCACTTGGCAAGAAGTTCCATATTTGCCTATATTTAAATGTAAAGAATTTGGAACGAGACTTCGTTCGACAAAGAATACGACTTAGAGAAGACCCATTGCTGCGTAGTTCATACGTCGAAGAAGTAAAGTGAAAGTTATTATTGGGAAAATATACTGTTCCTTTGAGAATTTCAAATAGGAGAGTGAAGTTGAGTCGGTGGCGCCTGAACCAAAGGGCTCGATCTTAAGAGTTGTGCAACGATGGTCGTAGGGAACTTTCAGACTTGTTTCTAAGATTCTACTTGTAAATGTCCCTCGAACCCTTTCAATCTTTAGTTTGTCCTTAACAGAGGTGCTGTCTAGGATAAATGGGCAGTACTCAGGAAGGGGCCGTATGTGCGTTTTATAAAGTAGCATTTTAGATTCTTGGGTTTGAAATTTATTAAATATAAATCCAAGTAATCTTCTGGCTTAGAAACTTGGTTGGTAACATTGAGAGAATTTTACACCAGCAGCGTAACGGAGCACGAGGTCAAGTACAGAAGGAAAAATAGTGATAGGCTTGTCGTGTATAGTTATGTGTGATGTGATGCGTAAGCGAGCTGGGCATAACAGTCCACACTTCTCCACGTTGATCTGCACCACCCACGACTTACAAGAGTCTCAATATTTTCAGTATCCGATTGGATTTTATGAAACCGATTTGTCACTTGTCGGGTAGTACTGTGGTAAAGGACATTAAGGTCATCAGCGTATAAGCAGGGTCTGCCATGCTTTATAACACTGAAGACGTCATTTAGATATATAAGAAAGAAGTGGCCCTAGTGCACTACCTCGAAATACGCCACCTGATATAAGGGCGGTACTAGAAAATGTGTCGTTAATCTTAACAGATTGAGACCGACCATGTATAAATGAATTACACCACTGTAAGGGATGGCCAGATATACCGTAAACCTCCAGCTTTTACATAAGCAAACTATGACATACTTTGTCGAATGCCTTCTTAGAATGAATGTACATAATGAGCACAACGAATTTTCCATCTTTAAGTCCAGATATAAAGTCAAATAATTCCAAGTGGCAAGTTATACATGACCTGGACCTTATAAGACCATGCTGAGAAAGTGTTATGTGGTTTTTACTCAAAAAGAAGTCCGTGACATTGGCAATGATTATCTTCTCAAGTATTCCTGACAAAACAGGTGTTATATTGACCGGCCTGTGTATCTCGCATCATATTTTGAGTCAGATTTGAATCCAGGGATAATATATGTCTGCTTTCATGTAGAAGAATAAACTCCGTTCATAAGAGGGGTCGAAAGTATTTCAAGCAAAATGAGAGGGAGATCGGAACCATCATTTTTTTAGAAAGGATATCGGAATTGGGTCAGGTTCGGGAGTATTGGGTAATTTCAATGAACGTACTGCACTTTTTATAACATCAGCAATCAAGTATATATTTGACAATGTTTTGCCTGTTAGAGAGTCCAAGTCGATGCATGCAGAAAAATCGTGCGTGTATGAGTCAGAAAAGTGTTTGTTAAAGAGTTCAGATATGCCTGTATCATCTTTAACAGCAACACTATTATGAAGAATGTAAGGAATGTTACCTTGTTTTTGTTGCAGTCTTTTTGGAAGATTTTGCAAGTTACTTTTAAAGGCAACAAGTTCATGTTTGTAAATTTTGTTGGCATTGCCTGATCTGATTTTATCATGTACTTTTAGGATGCTAATAAGTGAGGAGAAGTTCATAGATTTATTATAAGTTTTACGGAGTCCTCTTAACCTGTTCCTGGCAGCATTCGGTATGTTTATATGAGTTACCCATTTAGGTCTGGATTTATACCAAGGGATAGATTCGTTGAAGCAAACTCATATGTTGGAGTAGAGACTGACAAGAACAGTACCAAAGTTTGCCGAGGAGAAAAAGGTATCCCAGTCTTGGCAACGAATAAACGACCGTGTTATTTACCACTTAGCCCTTGAAAAGTCACTGACTTTCACTGTCCGGTGATGACCTTTGACTGACCCGCTTCTGCTAGGTTACAGGTAGAAATGGCCGTGTTTTTGTCGCTAAGAGGGAATAAAGGCCCAACTCGAGTGCTGACAAGGAAAATGTTGCGTGTGAAGATAAGACCCAGGATGTTGGATTTACGTGTGGGGTGATTAACATTTTGTGTCCATCCATAGAATTCAACCGTATTTCGGTCGGTCGGTCGGTTTTCGACATAGAACTTTGCACATATGTGCGGCAGTTCAAGTTGCCACAATCTATGTAGCACGCAAAGCAAGAGAAGGAAGTAGAAGAAATGCATAATATAGACAGTAAACAGAGGTGTGAGACAAAGGAATAGTAATAACGGAGAACAAAACAGTTTCATTGGAAATCATAAGTCACAAGGAGTGGATGCATCTGCACCATTGAGAACGATTTTGAGCCATGTCACCAATTGTTTCCAACCATTGGTTTTTACCGTCCCGAGGACCCCAACCAGTCAGGAAGTCTACACCTTCCTACGTGGCTTAGATTAACTGTTGTGAATTTCATTGATTGGTGCCATGTTTTCGTTTGACCGCCGCTAGCTCTTTTCCAGCCTGGCCCTATATCAGCTAACATTGCCCGTCGAGGAAGGCGATGACTAGGCATACGTAGCACATGTCCTAACCATCTCAGTCGAAGTAATTTCACCGTTTCGTCGATTGATTTCCCCGCCTTACCTAGCACTCGACCGATGCCTAACCTCAATATTGATCACCTTATTATACCACTTCACGCGGGAGATAGAACGCAGACACCTATGATCGAAGACAGCTAATCTTTTCATGTCTTCCGCTCTCAATGGCCAAGTCTCACAGCCATAAAGGAGGACGGAGCGGACTGTTGAGCAGTACACACGCCCTTTGGTCGATAGTCGGATATCGCGTCTACGCCAGAGACGGCGAAAACTGGCGAATGCGAACCTAGCCCTCTGTATTCGTGCTGAAATTTCCTCTGAGATCAACCCGCTGGGGCTGATGGTACTTCCCAAGTAATTGAAGCGGTCAACGTGCTCTACCACTTCACTTCCTATTTCTAATCTAGGGGTCGGTGTAGTCCAATCCTGCAGCATCATCTTACATTTTACAGGGGCGAATCGCATGCCAAACATACGGAGATTGTTGCTCAGGGTGTTCAGTAGACTCTGGTCTATTTTGTCAGCGTCCTCGCCTAGAAGGACTATGTCGTCTGCATATTCTAAGTCGACGAGATTATTCCCTGGTAGCAAGTCAATCCCTGAGTCGCTGAAGTGAGTTAGGGTTAAGTCCATTAGTACATCTATGATGAAGTTGAATAGGAATGGGGATAATGGGCATCCTTGACGGACGCCACTAGTCATCACCACTTCAGATGACAACTCGCCATAAGCCCTCACTTGGCTGCATGAGTACGAGTAGAGTGCCTTAATCAGTGCAATGTATTTTCTTGGCATTCCCTTTACAGCCAAGCATCGCCAGAGAACCTCCCGGTCGACAGAATCGAATGCCGCCTTTAGGTCAAGAAATATAATGATTGTCGGACGCCGGTAGGAATGCCTATGTTCTAGAATCTGTCGAAGGGTGAAGATGTGATCAATACACCCTCTACCTGGCCTAAAACCTGCCTGGTTTTATAAAACGATCAGGATATGTAGGAACATTTAGGCTATTGCGCTGGATACCAAGCATGTTAAAGTCGCCAGCTATGATTTTGTGGTCAAATTTAGAGAGGAGACGTGTTCAAAAATTTCGCATAAATGATTCGTTGTTATGGTATTAGAACTGGGTGGGCGGGTATATACATCCCAATAAGTCTTGTATTTAAGTTAGTATTCAGTGCAACCCATTCTGCATCTGTCAGTGAGCAACTCAGATCAACAACTTCTACAGCGTGGAATTTGTTACTAACGAAAATAAGACAACCAACATCACGTCTTTCTTCTCTGACATGAGTAAAGCATGTGTATCCTGGAGATTTTAACAGTCTGCCAATGAAGTCAGATCGCAACCAGGTCTCAGTAACTAACAGTACTGAGGGCATACAAAGTGAAAGCAAGGAGTGAAGGTACGGAATTTTATTACAAACAGATCGAGCGTTTGTAAGGAAAAGAGTAAATTATCCTTGATAAGTAGTAAGGGCCGAGGCAGAGTGAAGGAGATTATGGTGTAATTCTGCCAAGGTTAAGTGGAAATTAGGTGACGTACTGACTGGTACATCAAGTGCTTGGCGCGTAAAGCCTTCATCGTTTTCGTCAAGGTTCTGTGAAAAAGAAGAGGGTGTCCATGGTTGATCGCTCAGTTCACGATCGCATGGAGATAGACATACGGAAACTGGGGTATCCTGGGTGTCTGAAACAGACTGTTCGACATTAGGTTGATTGGCGGTGTTACTGTCGGGTGCAGAAAAGAGAAAAATGGCCAGGAGATTAACTTGTCGGAGCATTGTATAGATGGTTTTGGTGTAGGGGGAGTGTATTTGCGGGTTAGTAGCGTTGACTGGGTGCATCTCCAGGCAGACTATGCTGAAGGTTTAGGCGACTGAGTCCATGTGGCTGTGCACCAGGAATATGGGCATAGTTAAATTTCGTATTACGCAACCTCATATTAGAAGTTGGGTGGCTGCGGTTAGTTGTATTAAAATGGTGAGGGTAAGGGAAAGAGAAAGGTTGACTAATCTGTTATATTTGATACCTTAGACGTCCTTTTAGGAGATTTAAGTGAATGAGTAATAGAGAACACTAAATTAAATTTGACAGAGTGTATGCCAGGCACAGGAATTCTGTTTCTTACATTTCTACTCAGATTACATTTTTACATTTCAAGCTCCACTTTAGGGTAACTGGGTGGAGGGCTTCTCTTCAGGTTTAAGGGGGTTTTGTGTTGACATCAATGCGGCTGGCAATATCTTTTTGGTGACTGATTTCACCTGCTGGGATGCTTTGCTTGGCACGAAGTTGGATTGGTGTCCTGTCGTGAATAATACGTGTATTTTTAAAGCTACTCACTCTCCTTAAGAGGTGCTGGTTGCTTACAGAGCGGCTTGCATCACAATGCTACTAAATTCGTACATTACTGGACAGGATGTATTAGCTGAAGATTTACGCAATCGTTTGCAGGTAGAATAGGAATCTGGTATTTCACATGCCTTTAAAAGTGCTTTTTAATGTTGGTACTGTCGCTCATATTGAAAACGATTGCACAATGCATGCACTGAACACGCTTTATCACTTCCGTGGAAATGTGATCAATTATTCTCTCACAAGACTGTAATGTATCATGGTCAGGGTAATCAGCAGGCTTCATCAAATACCTAAGAGGTGAGAAATCATGAACTAATGGAAGAATATTTGTACTTTCCAGGTTATCGGCTTGGGTGGATGTGTTTTGATTAGATAGCGAGCTATTTGCTTTTTCAAATTCGGTATTAGGTTGACGTCCACGTGTAGCTGATGATCGATGAAAATTTTTAAGATGGGGAGCTTCATCGGTAATAGTAGCTGTGGTGCTACAAACTACCTTCTGTACTGGCACGTGTGTACCCTGCTTAAAAGCATCCAATTGATGGGAACCAGATGATAGCGAATCTGCCTGTGTATTGCAAGGATCACCAAGGTCGACGTCTATGGATACGGTGCATTTAGGGGAGTTATCATTTCTTTTGATACAGCCAAAAGAATTGATATTAGTAGGTACAGGTGATAGTGAGGTTATATGTATGTTCGGACCTTCTGACTGACAGTTCTGAGCAGGGCATTTGGATGGTGTGGATTCAACCACATCAAAGGAGCTGGTGCCAGACTTTTATCGATAGCCAGTTTAGCTTGGTAGGTATCCATAATACATGTATCACAACCTGTACTACTGCGTATATCCCCAATAAAATCACTTATTACGCAAGACGGTGAAGAGGTAATAATATCAGATCTTAACTTATTTAGCTTCTGTGTCAGATCAAGGGAAGGTGTATTGCCATGCTGTTTGGTCTTACTAGATTTATGTCTTCTGCTGAACTTTCCAGTCGATAATGGAGCACGACATATCGATAGATTGATTGGCATTTTGTGTAAGGTTAACACAGAGCTGCCGGAATGCAGGCATGTGAGTTTTAGGTTGTTTGACGTTGTATCAAAAAAACAATCGTAATATGGGCACCAAAAGTCAGATACTCGATGTGGTAATACCTTAAACAGTAACCTGAAACAGTAAAAATAGCAAGAATAATATCCAACGACTACAGAGGCTAGTTTAGATATGAAAAATGTTGCTATTTGTAATAGTAATTAGTGATACTAAAAATATCCTAAAAAGTGGGAATACAAGAAAAAATAGTAAAAAACCAAAACCACGCGGAAAAGTACGATAAACTTCGAGCGGTGCAGGAAGAGTTAAGGGGTTTGCGTGAAAGCCAGTCACAAATGGAGTCACGTCTCTCTGCGATTGAGGCTAAACTCACTCCACTCAAAGTGCTCGGCAGCATTCACCATAATGTCTCCTGCCTGAATTCCGCTCAAGTCTTGAAGTCTTTAGGCAGATGGCAGTTGGACAGCGACACCAAAATGTCACCTTTTGAGACGAAACTGTCCGACGAGGAATACCATCGTAGTGTGTCTGCCGACCGTGGCACTTTAGCTGACAGCAGTGCCCAAAGCTCCGTTGGTCGTATCATGAATGTTTTACTGGAGCCGACACACAGCTCGCACATTTTATGGGCTGCAATTCAAGGACACTAAAACGTGCAACCTTGTGATCCGTATGTGAAGTTTGTTTTCACTGTATATTTTAGGAACCGTTAACAGTTAACACCAACAAGGTAGCACAGTGGACGCCATCGTGACATCCATTCGACGTTGGTTCCATAACAGTCACGACAAGATGAAGTTCTGTTCTCTGTTTTTTTCCAGATTTTATTTTCAAATCACCGCCGATGAAAACAGGGAGAACAGGCCAGATGCAAAAGGCACACGGATGGATGATTCTAGTGATTTGTGTGATGTTTTACTTTCATGATATGTCAAAGCGTTGTAAATTCATTTGCCAAGAATACTAAATATATGTTTCATTAAAGTCAACTACTTTCTGATGTCGTGAGTCGTTGAGCTGTTACCAGCATGCTTTCTTTTGAGACGAGCTATGTACATAATAGATTTGCCTCTATGTTGGTTGTCGAATAAGGGTTCAATGAAGGGGCAGACTTCAAGCGCTTGAAGTATTTAAGCTCGTTAATCAGGTTCAAGTGCGGTTCGGCATCCAGCGGTTCCCCGTGGCATGACAACCCTGTGTTGCAATTAGTGTGAGTACCATGTTCAGCTATGTCCATCGAGTTACTATCTATTTTTTAGTGAGTAATGAGTTTTAGTATAGGATTCACTACAGGATAAGGTAGTTCTAGGCTTGGGTAGGTTGGAGACTTGGGTAGGAGTTCTTATCTGGCCTATGCTTGTACAAGCATTGGATGTGATTAATAATTCCGTGTACACTGGCCTATGCCTGTCTTCTTCCCGGTAGGGAGCCGAAATTAGTGGTACGGGTTCAGAAGAGTTAACATCCCCACCAGCTGTTTGTTTAGCGCTGACAGGGATGTGGTGGATAAAAACTCATTGATACCTTGTGATGCCCATGACTTATTAATCTGCCTAAGTGTCCTTACACGGGTTTCGTTATATGCATTGCTGCACTGTGGTTTGATGCCCAGAAGACTTGTTCCGTATATTCTGTCAAAGTTTGTTTGTGTGTCATACTCTGAAGACCCAGAGTGGTTGGTGGCTGAGCTGTGATTGTTGCCACTTGTACTATTTTGCGTGATTGTGTCACTATACCAGCTGCTAGTGTGAATTAGCATAGTATGCGAGCAAGTTGTGTCGTTATTGTCCGTGGACCCTATGGCCTCATTTGTGTTTTTAATTTGGTTGTTGGCATAGTTTTTAATATTATTAACCTTACAGCGTGGATTCTTCCTAGGAGTTTGAAAATGTTGGAGATTTTTCATAACAAGTAGTGTATTTCGGCATGTTTGTTAACGACTTCCATTTGAATTCTCACGTTTTGGCTAGGAGAGGATACTGTCAACTTACAAGAGGGATTGATTTCTGTCTTAGGGCTATCCGGAGGCATATCTAGATTCACGGTAGAGGGAGGAGGGGTTAATAATAATTTTTATATTTTCATATAAACATAAATTTACATGAAAATGCATGCCATTTTTGCAGGCACGATCAAGTATGATACAATGCCAAATAGTAGATTGTCTACAAGTTAGTAATGTTTGAACAGCTAAATATTTGATATATGTATAAATACACTCTTTGTCTGACCCATGTCGTATCATTATTGAATTAAACAGTAGTCCTCCGGGTTGCGCAGGAAAATCGACTTCATTTCGTTTTCAACCAACCAATATTGAGGTAAGTACAAAGTTTACAAGGGACAGTAAGCTGTTTTACAAAAGTAAAGGACTAAAGTGAATCATTAAAGTGTAATGAAATAGGTAAATGCAATGTATCATTAATATATGCATTCTTAAAGGAAATACAATGGGAGACTATAATCCCTAGGCTGACAAAGTTCCTTTGCAATGTATAATGCTACCCTATAGGTTTTACTATCATGTTGTCCACTTTTGGTTTAATACAATTATCCACAAGCCGGTTGTTTTAATTTAATACCTTTTTGTGTTTGGTGCACAACCGTACCCTATAGAGAATAGCAATAAAATAAGTCGAATCAAATTCATAAAGAGCTATAAAATGTTAGATTTAGTGGAATTTAATGAGCAAGTGAAGACGTTATTAGAAAATGTATGAGATGAGGCATTGTTAAGTGATATTCGAAGATACGACAAAGGAAAGCATGTCAATTTATAAGATGCCCCATAAATCTGTGCAGAGCCCACGTGGTGGCATCTCAGCAATAGGCTGAGTGAATGGTATATGTTTAAAGGTAGAAGCATGATCTGTCCAGGCGATCATTATTATCTTATTCAAGATAAAGATTCAAGCCCTCATAGAAATCTCGAGCCATCAAATTGCATATTGCTGTTCCTGCAGAATGGGGCGATTCACCTTAGTGTCTACCACCATATCTACTGATCAGCATGCGCCACCCTCCCTCCTTTTATGATTTTAGGCTCTGATTGTTATGGCTACAGCAAATATATTGCTTGGTTCCAGGCACGTTCGTGCCTCACATTCCATTTGCCTAGCTTTCTTAGTGGGTTCTTCCAATAGATCTCCACATACAGATTTATGAACATATTATATATGTGTGCATGTGTCCTAATGAACAGATTAGTTTATAAGATGTTAAACCCTTAAAGAGTAAAAAGAATAGGTTTTGTGAATAGTGGAGCAAGATTCATCAGAACACTATAGTTAGAGTTCAATGTAGGTAGTATGAACTGAAGGTAAGGTCGGTTGGCAGGACTTATTGTACTAAATTATCATGACAATCTTTTATATAGTAAACATTTGACATTGCAAAGTAACCAGTCTACACATATTATAAAACGATATTAACACAGAACCAACAGAATTTTAACATTTGGTTAACAATACCGCAGTGTGTGTATCCTGAAGAAGCGCAGTTAGTGTTACAGGGAGCCGTAAAGTAAATCAAACTACATATGATAAGAGTGTAATCAATATTATAATTCGTAACAGCTTTCATGACAAGTGCTTCCCATTAGGTCACATGGCACAATAGTACCAGAAGATATTGTTAGCAGTTTTATCATCATACTAGTGAACAAGTGGATTACCACAAAAGACTAAGAAGTTAGGTTTCCCTTAAGAGTTATGAAGTATAAAAATAGCTAATATTAGAGCAACTAAGTTATATTCTATTTAGCAGAGTGATATGAGTAGTGGAACAATTAGTGATAAAATTATGTATAATGATCCTGAAGAAAACAGCCGGCTAACAGAGCTAGTTATGCTAAATTTTCATGACCGATTTTCATACCGTGCGCATTAGATATTGCAAAGTAACCCTTCAACTTATATAATGTTAAAAATACTGCGAAATATTATAAAGATTATACGTTTTAGGAAGGTGTATGAGAAAAGGTGGTTATTGGCTGAGTAAAGTCATTCAGACACAACAAATAGCACTGTATTATTAACTGTATATACATATGTAAAATATTAAAAGATGTGGTTGCTAATATAATTGTTTCTAGAAGTACTTATATTAACATAACTTACTGAAGACTATACAGAAAGGAAAATCAGTAAATTAGTTAGACGTTCGCTGCGTAAGTAGTAGAGTCGAGTTATATGTAACTGACTGAGCTGAAGACTGGACCGGCTTTTACTTACCATTTTACCAACATTTGTGGTCCTTTAGACAAGCTAGGGTGGACATGTTAATGTGTCTCTCTAGGCTCCGTTTGAACCCATTGGGGTTTCACAACATCTAATTTCAGATGGTATTTGGTTCCAAAGAGTGCAATATTTAATGGTGAAAAAGTTTGCCCTAATGGATTTTCTGTGGGTAGCCACCTTGACAAGGTAGTTGTGGTTTCGCAGTTGATATGATTTAATATTTTCCCACGTTATGGATGAGTTACTATAACTGTGTTTTCTTATGACTTTGAATAGTAGAAATAAGTTGCACTTCACTCTCCTTAACCACAGAGGTTCTAAATTCAGACGCATACACCTGTCAACATAATTTAGGAATGAGATTATAGTCCTTCGGTTGGTACCGTGTTCTGTGGAGCTATTTTTGTGAGATTTGAGAGGGGGAGGCTACGAGTTCTACCACAACTCAAACACATGCTTAGATGCTGCCATTTCACTCCAAACACTAAAGGTTTCCCCACATAGAAAGTCGCTTACAAAACCAAAGGATCGTACGAAACTGAAGAGACTCTCGACAAGTTACTTCAAACACCACGACTTTGGCTCACTAGGCTTAATACTTAACGCTCTTAGTTCCAACTCACGAGCTCGAGATTTGCGTGTGAGAAACGAAGAACGCACCGCAGTAGTCAGCCTTCCTAGGGTGTATGCTCTCACAGAGATCTTAAAGAAACGATTGAATCGCAAAAATCCCAGCATTTCTCTCCTCATAGACAAAGGTAGGCTATGCACTGATTCTGCGGACACATGTGAATTATTCAACAAAACATTTGCAGCTAACTACCTTAAGCCTACAGTCCCGTTACTCGGTATACACCCCACTAATATTGAGCAACTTCCATCCCCAACCACACCAAAACAAATTGGTACCGTTGAATTCACTCATGGTAACATTAATCGAACTATTAGAACTCTCAAAAGCTCCAAAAGATTTGGCACTGACGGTATATCATCCTATTTTTATACATATGGTGGTCCTGACATTCCTTTACTACTGCTTAAAATCTTCACAATGTCCTTAGTAATCCAAACTTACGCGGATATATGGGAAAGACATTTATTATACATAAACATATATGGGGCTCGAAAACAGAAGCCAACAACTACATGCCGATCAATATCACAATTATGGCATCTAGAATTATGCAGAGACTACATAAAGATAACTTACTCAAGCACATGCTTAGCTGCAACATTGGAAGTCCGAAACAACATAGATTCCTAAGATCCAGGTCATGTTTAACATGCCATCTAGACTTCTTTAATTTTGTGACCAGCTGTCGTGATACACGACAGGGCATTTGACCGTGTCGACCATTTACTGCTAATACATAAGCTGAACTCCTTAGAAAAACGTGAACCATTATTAGGATGGCTTAAATCATTCCTTAACAACAGGTCCAAAATAGTTCAAATTGGGTCTGTAACTTCCAAGCTTAGCCCGATCACTTCTGGTGTAGTACAAGGTAGTGTCATTGGACCCCTCCTATTTACACTATATATCAACGACATATGCGCTTGCTTCTCGTATGGGAAGCCATTCATCTTTTTATATGACCTAAAATTACTTTACACATTCCAGTGTGATGACCTGCGGTACTTCCAGAATGTTTTGCAGAATGAATCAGATAAAGTGACTGCTTGGTCACCTTTAAGGAATCTACAGTTCAATCTGAATAAATGTGGTTGGATCTGCTTCGGTGCACCTTCAATCGACATGAAATTAACGTTTCAATCTGCTAACCTAACCAGACTCCAAAGTGTCGTTCACTTAGGCTAGAGGTACTCCAGTGACCTAACATTCTCTGAGCAAGTGGCATAGTAGACTCAAAAGTCGACGACGCTCTTAGGATGAATACTCAGGAACTCTCACGACAATGAAGTCAAGCTGATTCTATACAAAACATGTGTGAGGCCGCTACTAGAATACTGTCCATTTATTATTAGCAGCACTTGCACACGTGACAAGCTAAGGATGGAAAGTTTCCAACGATGCTTCACCTCCAAACTAATTGGCTACGACTGTAAGAAAGACTACATTTCACGGTGCATGATCCTAAAACTTGACCCACTTTGGACAAGATGACTTATTATAAACCTAATATTCTTCTTTAAGGTCCTTCACAAAATATCATTCTCAGGCAACAGGGACATACAATTCGCACAGGAAGGCTCTTACGATCTGCGTAACCAAACTTGCACAGTGACAATACAAGCCTTTAAATCAGCACTCCGTGGAAACCCCTTCACAGTCATGTATTCTAAAATATGGAACAGCCTGCCCCTAGAAGTCAGAACCTGTGCCTCGGTTATAAGTTTGAAACGTTCTCTGTACGGACTGTTTCACTGTACTGATTACATTAGTGAACTATTTATTCCTAGAACAAATCAATTATTAGTTTACTACAGTACCCAAAGAACGCGCAAAACTTCCCTAACTACTCTATAAACGATAATTAGACTAGTCGCATGGGAGCATAAAAAGGCCGAGTCGAAATAAACATATATATTAAATGGCAATGTACAACGAATATTAGCAAATAAGTACAGACATTAATGTCGTATTCGCGTTCACATACTTTTTCTTTCCTCTTTGGTACTTTGCTGCTCGCCTCTTCTTTTCTATTTGCCTTGTACTGGAAGTCGCACAGATCTACATTTGGACTTAAGCTGAAGAAGTACTGTAGTCACTTACTCCAATATCATCCCTTATGGTTATGTCTAGTAATAACTCAGCATCCTTGGAGTATCCATTGTAACCGTAACAGGAAGCTGTACAGTTTCCTATACAAGCATTATCCATGATTTAAAATGGCTTACAAATAGCTTTCTGCGTGTTGGTCAACTTCCTCGTACGCAACAACCATGCAGCGACAAATGGCGGTTTTGGCTGACATGGGCGCAATAAAATAAATCTGCCTGACAATAACCAATATCAATCTGCATTGACCACAATTCACTTCTGGTGTTACTCACGGTGAAAATGCCGACAAAATTATACAAATAAATCATTTATTTTGAATTAATACCCAATTTGAATATAAATCAAGGACAAGATACGATGCCGCACACACCAAAGTTATATGGAGGAATGACTTCAAGCTTTATTTTTTCCCAAGTATCTGTAATCCATTCAACACATACTTGGGTTTTTTGTTAATGCGAAGACAATATTTCTGTACTTCTTAATGTGTTCCATCGAATGACTAGTTAGCAGGTTGTACCCACAAACTAATGTCAAAAAGGACAGCAACCATGTAGTTTCACCATAAATCGAATTTATGTAATTTAAATAATACTTATCCATGCCTGTAAAACTGATGCGTTCTAAAAGATTGGAATAAATATATACTCTTTTACTGGAATACCTGCTGCCAGCATAACTAGAGACCGGGATTATGTTACGAAAGAGCACATGTTCCAACATGTTTTCACCACGGTTAGGTGTCTGGACGTGTTGCTACCATCCATAACAGTCGATAGTGGCAAGTAATTTGTCGAAGCGTCGGGGGGCAGAACTTCTTAACCAGTTGACACCTGGAAGTTTGAAGTCTCCTGCATTTATTTTGTAATTAGTACTAAATGAGGAGTCGTGTGCAAACGATTTAGCCAACAATGCGTGAGTTTCTCCGGTTGAGCATGGTGCTCGATAAGCACAGCTTATGAGAAGTTTGCACTTACCTCCTTGTAAGACGATCCTGAGTGAGTCACGTACCTCACTCAGTATTTCATTTTTCACCCTGCTGACTACGAATGACTTACATATATACATGAGACACCCCTCATCACGCTTGCGATCCATATTTGCGCGGTTTACAGTGACAAGGCTCTTGATTTTGTGAGATTAAGGGGACAAAATTCAGTGAAACTTGAGTTCACAATTCTGCAGGTCACTGGACTGATGTTGACCTGCAGGTACTGATAATAATACGTGAATTCAAAGGTTTTGTCATTTAGAAATACACTCAGAAGAGTAATTGAACTTGATAGAATAATACCTGAGATCATTTCGAGAAAATAACTTGAAACTTTTAGGGGCTGGGGGTGTCTCCTATAGTATTCTTTCCGCCTCGACCGTAGACAAAACAAAACACCAAAGTGATCGCCCAAAATACGAAGTATACTTGAGGATGACTACTTAACTAGCTAGGGATCGTGCACGAACAACTGAATGCAACAATATGGCGTGCCAAATAGCGTGGATGCTTGACCGCGAGCATTCAGCTTAGCAAGTCGGCTCAAACAGTGAGGGTCAGCATCCAATATAGAGTAATGAATGCTGTGACTAATAGTTCTAGGGAATTACCTATCGTTACAGATGAAACCACCCGCAATTGTATTTAAAAGCATTTGTAAATAGGTTGCATGGGCTTCAAAGTGTTTGAAGGAAAGTATGACATCTTCAATGTTGAAACATTGAAGTACCGTACTTGTTTTATTCACTGACATTCCTATTGGTCATTTAACACTTGAGGTCGATCAGCCGAGAGTTGACGATGCCTCCCATAATTGGTGGTGCACCTCCATTAAGGGAGGTTAGGGCGCTGCAATTTGGTATTCTCAGTCCAGATGAGATTGTAAGTACTTACAGTAAGAATTTTTATATCCAAGTGGCTCATATTAAACTCAAATCTGTTAGTGCATCTAAAAGGCTGGCCCTTTGGGGACGTTCTACTAGATGCAGTTGTTAGAACATCATTTATATATAATGTCCAGTAGTCATTCACCATGAAACATCTTACTGTGTCTAGGACTCTTGAGGTACCACTGAAAAGAAAATCTCTGGTGGGATTTGGTGATGAAACAGATCATTGTTTGTCTGTGAAATTTGCTGAGGTTTAAAAGGAAAAGTCACTCAATACAAGCTTTAGTTTATTTAAACTGCCACACTTTTATTTAAATAAACACGTGAAGAGCTGCAACAAGGTCGAATTACATTTATAAAACCGTCTTAATTCTAATACCTCAGGAAGATATTTATTGAATGTTTACCTTAACTAGACTGAGATGCGTTAGGTAGAGGACATGCAGTAATAATTAGCGAGATATCAAATAAAAACCGCTTATTCCAGCGATATACTCATAACAGGCTATGGGGTTTGAAAGGTGAGAGCCCACAATTCCATTCCAGTTATTTGCAGGTGGAAGTGGGATTCGTACCTGGAGTTCATTAAGTAAAAGTTGAAGGCTTAGTTCAACTGATCAGCCTTGGATCATCAGATTTTATGATTGTTTAATCATTCGATCCACTCGACTTGGGATTTCAAGTGAATTGGCTTTGTAATCATGAACTGGACACCTGTTTACAGTATTCTAAATGGGGCTCTAATTTCGGTATCTTCGACATCCAGAAAGCCAAGTAAATTTAGTTGAATCATTTCTCTGGTGGTCTAGTCCTCATACTCAGTCCACACTTACTGCTTACTAGAATCAAACCACTAAAACCCTCATTAAGACTGCGAGGCGAATGTATCATGGTACACTTAAAATGCTGAATTAACATCCATTACCTCTTCACTCGATAGCGGTAATGGTTTTAGCGCTTTAACAGTTCATAAAAGATATAGGGTACACTACTAACTATTGATTTCACGTCCTTTAGGACTTAATGGCCCGGAATAGATCTTTCATGTACAAAGCTGAGAGCAACTTTTATTGTATCAGAACTGATGATGCCACCCAGTTGTCCAAGCTAAGGCAGACGAAGCGGAACTTGAACCTGGGACTCAGTTATTAAAATTCTATTACTTGCGCCAGTAAGCCATATCTCCACGGTTTCAGATTTGAAAGCACTCTACCTTGACCTATGATCCTGTCTTCGTTTTCTCGTTTGTGACTTCATTTAGCATCGTTTCAAAATAGCAAGCTTACTGGTAAAAATAATAGGTGTCGTGTTAACAAAGAGTAATCATTGTTTTTACACACCGAATACAGGTTGTTGATCCAAGCATCAGGCATTCCAGGGATGTGTGTGTTTGAAACTGCATCTGATCTATTTTTGTCTAGGTAATATTATAGGCCTTTGGTTTGTATGGCCCAGGCTCTGGTACGTGTTGGGGTGTCAATCTGTCTGCTTCTTATTGATCTTATTAAATGTAGTGGCTGTTCCATAGATTTTAACTCATGCAACTTCACATGGTTTTACTCGCCTAGACTTTTTTGAATATATCAATGTGCGACAACAGCTGGTTTTTTCGCCAGTGTTTCCATTGGACCACTTCTGTATTTTGTAACTGTGCTGCGCCCTAGGTAACATATCTCTGTCATGCCTTACGATTTATCTCTAGTGTGTTACAAATCATAATTTTCGTCATTAGTTTGAGTACTATGATGTTATGCTCTTTTTATCCTGATCAGAATTTGTTCCTTTGGCTTTTTTAGGTTTTAAAACTAGATTCCATGCATTTACTTATAAATAACATTCATTTACGCCAATTTGAACTACCAGTTAATCTGACTTGTCAACCAGTACTTAATTAGTTAGAGTTCATACATCCGGTACAGATTTCTGACGTACCTACCTTGCTTAAAGTGCGAAGGCTGATACTACCTGTAATTAATATATCTTTTATATTATACAAAACAAATGATTCGAGAATCGAGATCGTGATAATACTACCCAGTCTGTTTGTTAATTTGCTTGGATGTATCTGAGTTTTTCAAGGATTCTTCCTTGTGCTAAAAGTTACCACTGTCGGGTATCTTGATATCGGTAAGATTACTGTATAACTGATCAGCTACATAATCTTGATTGATAAGCGTATAGACAGTTATTTATGCGCTAGATTTTATCTTTTTTTAGTTCAGGTAGTCCAGTCTAATATAACCTAGATTACAGTATGTTTTGAAAGAGGGAATCATTGGTAGTTGTATCTCAGCAAGGGGAAAAAGTGAAAGCTGTGAAGAAATCAGTATCTATGCGAGTTTCTTATTTTCTCCAAGACTCACTTGTAACAGAGTCTTCTTCGAGCACTGACTCCATGATGGTACATAATTCGTTACTGAAGTTCATTGCACTTTTCATAATTGTACAAAACTCATTGGATTCCCTGCTCATTTTATTCAAGCCTGTAAGTCTGAAACCTATTCAGCAACAGTGTAAAGTTTTATATACCGTGTAGTTTAAAAAACTAAATTTGAAGTATATTTTTAAGTTTTCTTCCCTATTGGCACTGAAGCATGCAACCTTCTTACGTGTCCACTATTTGTAAGCTCATTCCATTCTGCCCAAGCAACCGGAAAATCAATCGAAGAGGCTATAAAGTTATATAGATTGAGATGGCTAGGTCACGTGCTGCGCATGCCTAACCATCGCCTCCCCTGACGGGCATTACTAGCTGATATAGGTGCAGGTTGGAAAAGAGTAAGTGGTGGCCAAACAAAAACATGGCATCAATCCATGAAATCCTTGACAGTTAAACTGAGTCAGGTAGGGAGATGCAGACTTCCGGGTCGGGACCCTCGGGACTCTAAGAATTAATGGCTGGAGACAATAGGTGACATGGCTCAAAATCGTTGTCAATGGCTTACGCAGATGTATTCAGTCTCTGTAATCTTTCATATTCCTTTCTACCATTACTCATTCTGTTTCACTCTTATACTTATCAAAACTCTATTGATTCTCTTCACTCATTTTCTTGTCTACCTTTGTGTGCTATTCGGAACGTGGCAACTGGAACTGCTGCACTTCGGTGCCAAGTTCTATGTTGAATCCAGACAGGCCCAAGCAACCGAACAAACTAGTGAAAAGTAACTTCAAAAGGAGGAAATATTTTCTAATCATAAATGATATTATTGTGAGATTATTACTTCCAGGATCGCCTATTAAATATCTGAGTTTCTGTGACGTGCCGATCTCCCGGCCTTACATGGTCACTCAAACTTTGGTAATTAGGAGAGTTTCAGTCTATGACCCATACATTACATATGTTTGCCTAGTTGTCTGCTTGTCACCGATTATTGCAACTGTCCTCGACTCAAAAAGTTGGGCTAAATGACCTTGTAGTTTTTTCAGCAGAATTGGATTGATCATTGTAGGTACTTGGATTCGAAATAGTGCTTATAACTCTCTGTCCACGATAGGTGTGGTTCGTAGACCGATACGGGTTAATTGAATTCTAACTGATCAATCGTCCTTGACTTGGATAGCACGCAGTCTATGTTTTGCTTTTCTCCTTCATACCTTATTCCACTTGGTTTCTTATTCTTATGTAAAACTTTTATGCCTCTAACCAATATTGTTGCACCTGACTGACATCCCTTTAGACTTGCTAGTTTTTTCATTTACTTAAGACATTTGTTTTACTAGGTTTAATTGTTAATAAATTTGGAAAATGAAGATGCCAGTGGTGATAACTTTATTAATTCCTTAAACTTATTTAACTGATCATGTCTTCCTCCTAGCGTGATTGTCACTCCATGTTTCACTGTACCAGGTCATAAATTAATTATTTTTCATCAGATCGACAAATATTATTTCCTATAAAAGCCGTTGGTGGAGTTTACTTAAAATGTAATCAAGTGTTCATGACTGTAGTCTGAAAAATACTCCAACTGAATGACGATCTTCATGTCTAAAGTCACTGTCAAATATCAAGACAAATAGTATTGTCAGTGAACTATAACTCTGTTGGCTGTCCTCATCTTGTATCGAAGATTGCGCATGTAACTGAATAACAGTGAGTTTCCACTGAAAATACTAATACCTGTTAACTCAGGTTATCTGATTATCAATCGAAGAACATGTGCACCACAAAGGCAGTTTGCTCAGTTCCTTGTGACTTGAACGTGGTCATTAAGAGTGGAAGATATAAAAAGGCTAACCGTCTTTAACCGTAGGTTCTTATGACTTATATCTGGCGGTAGGCGGTATGATGTGGTCAGTAATATTGTGGTTAGGAGTAGGGTGTTAGGTATGGAGGGGGAATTAATCGATCAGGTTGTCAAACTACATCTATCAAAATGACTATGAACATGTGTTATGCATTTTGAGCTGTCGTGTTCCTCGAAGAGCAGTGTAAGCAGGTATTCGATTAGGTTGGAAAAAAGTTAAGAGTGGTCAAATCAGAACATGGAATCAATCCATAAAGTTCCTGATCGTTAATTTGAGCCGCACTGTCTGTCTAGGGTTGCCGAGCTGCTAAAAGAACCAGTGGTTGGAGACTGTTGGTAACATGGCTCAAGATCGTTTTCAGTAGCGCAGATGCATTTACTCATTATGATTTAGATTCATTAAATTTCCATTCTGCATGTGATTTTTCTTTCTCGCGTACATCAGCGTCTACGATAGTTTCTTGACGTTGCATATTTCTCCATACATGAGATATGGCTGTGCAATTTAGTTCAAAATTCAACATTGAAAACTCAGTTCACTAACAGGGATTTTCGCCATGAGTAGACAATGGTAGTTGTAGGATAGAAAAATGCATTATTAAATTATGAAGTTACATTTGGTAAATGTTCTACACCTCAAAATTTGGGACCACCTTACCTTGTTCTTAACATTACTGTATTGTTACATATTACTTATACAAATTTTGTCACGGGCGTTTTATAAAATCGATAGCAAGATGAGTTATAAGTTAGATAAAATCAGTGAGTCTTTGCAATCTAGTTAAGTATGAAGGATTCTAGCAACTCATTCTTGTCTATGTCTGTCAAAGTGCTCAAAGAGATATGGACTGAACCTTTCCAATGTTACTCAGAATTGAAAGGTTACAGTTATCAAGAAATAATGAAAAATAGGTTGACATTTAGTACACTAGTTAAGGAATGAGAAAATTTTCAGTCATAGCTGTCACAGATAGACTGAATTGTAATCCACTGTGAAGAGAGTGGTAAGCATTTTATCGATTTTTAGACATTCTCTTTGTCACCGTCTAACCATTGAGAGCCTTGATGGTAAGTAGGTCATTAAACATAATTTCTTGATTTTCATAAAGTGTCATTCTCGGCGCAGACTAGATATTTTTGACTATTTATGAAGTTTCAAAAGTTCAGTCCCACAAAATAACTGTAAAATAAGCTACTAAACAGAGCACATTTGTAAACATTGTGTGTTTTACTGACGTCGCCTTCGCAATATTTTCAACTTTTAGTGGTAAATTAGGCGTAAAGACATTGTTTAAATAAGTAAGTCAATCAAATAAGGTATCAGCCAGCAACACCTTAGCTGTCTGGGATATGTTACGTACTTGTAGCTTCTGC
This sequence comes from Trichobilharzia szidati, assembly GCA_944472155.2. Classification (NCBI taxonomy): domain Eukaryota; kingdom Metazoa; phylum Platyhelminthes; class Trematoda; order Strigeidida; family Schistosomatidae; genus Trichobilharzia; species Trichobilharzia szidati. The sequence continues at coordinate 104,439,626 of OX235274.1, read as the reverse complement.
CAAACACTATTGTGCTATACTAGCTGAAGTAACATCATATCGAAGGAAAGCTATTTAGTTATCAAACGAAAGCGTAATATTTGATTGCATGGAGGATTTCATCATGAGCTGACATCAGTTAGAGAACCACTGGAAAACCAGCTGGGAGTACTGGACAGCTGTTTCGTCCTAGTTTGGGACTCCTCATCAGTACGCATCCACCACGGTTCGAACCCAGGACCTTCTGGTTACAAGGCGAGCTCGTAGACCATTGAGCCACTGGGACCCGATCCAATGGTCTTTGAATTCTAACTTCTGCCAATTCACGACATAGCGCGACCATTTCGTGATGTCTTCTTCGATGAGTTACTGCCTCATCTTCAACCTGCAGGTTGAACCCCGGTGGGTGCGTACTGATGAAGAGTCCCAAACTAGGATGAAACAGCTGTCCAGTACTCCCAGCTGGTTTTCCAGTGGTTCTCTAACTGATGTCAGCTCATGATGAAATCCTCCATGCAATCAAACAAAACCAATACTTGAAAGCGTAACATCTTGATAGGAAGATTTAGGAATATTTCAGATGGATGCCCTAAGGCTTTACATGACATATCTGGGAATTGAACAGATTCGGTAAAATTTATTTTAACTTCACCATAGTATAGCATTTCATTTTTGTCCTCAGAAATTTTCATCTCCGCTTACCATTGTTTTCTTGATGTACTCAGATAATTACACAGTAATAGTAGTTTTGTTGATAATGACCGATACTTCCACTTTGTTTGTGAATGTCTTTCAATTTATTTATCACCTATTATTATTCGGGTCAGACTTTGAAATGGTTTTCCAATTTGCTGTAATTAATTTGATTTTAGGATAAATTTCAGTGTGAATCGACACCTGCTAGAAAGTTATAGAAAATGGAAAGACTTAATTCCATTATGGATAAAATATTATTTTGCTTAAATCATACAGTGTTATACAGTAATATTTACCGATGACCACGTTTCGAGACCAAATAATTGCTCATAATAATAATAATAATAATAATTTGTGCTCGAAACGTCATCAGTAAATATTACTGTATAACACTATAACTATCCGGCTATCGTCCAAAGGGTGTGTGTACTGCTCAGCAGTTCGCTCTGTCCTCCTTTATGGCTGTGAGACCTGGTCATTGAGAGTAGAGGACATGAAAAAGCTAGCTGTCTTTGATCATGGGTGCCTGCATTCTATCTCACGTGTGAAATGGTATAATAGGGTGAGGGATATTGAAGTTAGGCGTTGAGTGCTAGGTAAGGATGGGAAATCAATCGACGAGGCTGTAAAGCTACATCGACTGAGATGGTTAGGACGTGTGTTACGCATGCCTAGCCATCGTCTCCCTCGACGGGTAATGTTAGTTGAAATATGGTCAGGTTGGGAAAGAACCGCTGGTGATCGAACCAAAACATAGCCTCACCAGTCAATGAAATCCACAACAGTTAGTTTAAGCCAGCCACGTAGGAAGGTGTAAACTTCCTGGTTGGGATCCTAGGGACGGTAGAAACCAATGGCTGGAGACAATCGATGATATTGCTCAAAATCGTTCTCAGTGGCTCAGATGCATCCACTCCTTGTGACTTATAATACCTTCGATATTACTATTCCTTTTGCCTCATATCTCTGTTTACTGTCTCTATTTTGCATTAACTTTTACTTTCTGTTTTGTGTACTGAGTGAAGTGTGGCGACTCGAACTGCTGCACATCGGTGCAAAGTTCTATGTTGCAACCAGCCAGCTAGCTATAACTTTATCAAAATAACATTTAATCCATAATGGAGTTATACTCTACCACAGTGCCCAAGTTTTATCCTTATTTCAAGAAAGACTTATTATTGATGTATCATGTAAAGTCGTAAAGCACAAACTAGGGTTTCTGTACTGTTACCATGTCTTCGTACTTATCATTTCAAGAACTGCTACAATACACTTGGGTTATATAAATCACTAATTGAAAATATTTGAAAAGCGTGTACCTCAGCAACTGCATATTCTTATGTGCAATAGTTGTGAACTACAATGACTCTGCTTAGAGCTTAATAATGCTGTCTAACTACCAGACTTTGACAGTTGAGGCGGCGGCGCTTCATAGAATTTCATAGACTTAGTAATTTAACAGCAGTGCTAATAATGTAATTTAGTCATACAATTTTTATACACCTACGCGTTTATGAAACTTCCTTGATGTTGTATTAACAAGTTTTTAATGTTACCCGGTGTTGTTTGGAACCATTTTGCATTTGAAAATTAATCTGAACATGTGAGATACCCTTTGGAAACCGATGGAGCGGTCACATATTTTATCGTTGATTTCATCACAGTTAATGTAATGCATAAAAAGCCAATTTAATATTATTTGTGCATAATTGTAGAGGATTTCATTGTACGAGTAAATCAGCGGTGTTGTACCATAGCTTATTAGGCTGTAATCATTTGAACAGGTTGCATTTTTCTCAACAAATAATTGCAATAAATAGGTGTTACACTCTGTTTAGACTGAAGTCTTCCAATAATAAATTTTTCTGAAATATTGAGATAACTTTACATTTTCAAAAGAATGGACACGGAACAAAGAGTACTCTTCGACAAATTCATCATCAGGTTCTACAATTATATATACATCATGATGAATGAATGAATTAGTCTTATGAACAACATTAATGTTGTTTAAATAACATCGAATCAATAATATTAATAGATTAAAGCTGAACAGCATCAACATAAAATAAGCTGAATGTTAGAAGAATTATGAAAGATAATAGTACAAATTCATGAGTTTATAGTTTCTACTGAGGGCCAGGGCAGTAGTAGGGGCTGGACTTGTTTCTTTTGAACACAGAGCACTAGTTGTTTGAGGCGAATTGCAATAGCCTCTGCTGTTTGCAGCATACGGTACTTCGACGATTTTGATAGTTTGTTAGGCACCCGGTATATTATAGAGAAGGATTCTTCTACGCTGGCTTTGTGACCGGTTTGCACCAGATGGTCTAATATCGAGCTGTTAATAGTTTTAACTACACCTTTACTTAGCCATAGTGGGATATGTTCTCGAGCACGAAAAATCAAGTTCCTAGAGCAACGGCCAACATAACTCGTTCCACAAGCGCAGTTGAATTGATAAATACAATTTGAAGTGGCTAGTCTAGGTACTTCATCTTTCATTCGAGCTAGCACCATCGGTCGTGTAGAGAATAATACGTGTAGTTCGCCAGCATTAAAAGTTCTTTGAACTGATTTTCTTAATTTCTTCGTAATTAACTCGCTTAGTATATCGCCCATGAGTTGTAGTCGTATATAAAGTGGCTTCTTGTTTACAGATAGTGGGCAGTCCTTTTCGGCTTTCTTTGTCATATGTTTCTTGATAAATTTTCCAGGATAACCATTTTCGATTAAAGTATCATATACCATGTTCATTCTTTCTTCTATTCTCTACTATTTCGAATTGTAATAATCCTAGTCTGTGCTTGTGCCTGATAATGTAATCATTCTTGTCAGTGTCATACTTATGTGATAAAATTTTCATCTTCTCAAAGTATCTATACTATTTTCCATTGTATTACTAAATGTTTACAGAAAGAATTGTCGGTTACTTCAGATGGTGGGATTAAGTATGCAGAGACAATGGAGGGTGGGAAACCTAAACTTGGCGGATTAATGGATCCTCGACAAGGCTGTGTAGACCGTAGTTCTATTTGTCAAACATGCAGTGGCAATGTATCATCTTGTCCAGGACATTTTGGTCATGTTGAACTTGCTAAACCTGTTTTTCATATTGGCTTCTTAAAAAAGACAGTGAAGGTGTTAAGATGTGTCTGCTTTTACTGCTCTAGACTTCTAGTCGATGTACAAACAACAAAGATTCAAGAAATACTACGCAAAACAAAAGGTGATAATAGACGAAGAATGGCTTTTATGTATGAAGAGTGTAAAACACGTTCTGAGTGTATATCCGGTGATGATCAAATTCCAAATGATAATGATGTCAGTCTTAGCAACAAAGTGAGTTTCATTCAATTTTACTTTCATCTTTTTTAAAAAATTTTTAATTAATAAACATGATAGTCGACTATATTTAAAGTGAGATTAGTTATCCATAGTTAGTGTGGTAGACATCGAAAAGTGGCTTTATCTAACACACTGATGAATATTTTTGATACCAAGCTGAGTTATATTAAAATTGTTACACTAACGTACATAAATATTTTCTTCATACAATATATAATACTTTATTCACATAAGACAAGCTGTTTTTTTTCCTTCACGTTCCCAGTGGAACATAGGGCTTCAAGCTAGAGGCTTGAAGTTTCTGTAGCAGTGCTTATTTTTACAGGATGGGGCTGCTAGCCTCATACCCAACCTTTCCTCTTCATCAGGTTTATTACTGGCTTAGCGAGGTAAAGGAGTGCGTCGGCCGGGGGTTGAACCCCGGACCATGTGCATGGTCGGCGAGCGTCCTAACCACTATGCCACCGACGCATTAGACCAGCTGCTCTCCTCCCTAATTATTACTTGCCTATGTTCAAAAGAGGAAGGTTTGCCAACTGTTTGTGAATGCCAAAATGATGTATACTGTGAAAAGCACTAAGATGAATAGCTGAGTAGCATATCGAGGTGTTGCTGTTTCATTCTCATGACTTATGTAATTTCGATTCCCCGTGGGTGTACTGCACAACAACGAAGAGCTTTCGTGCTAAACGAAACAACAGACGAAAATGTTTCCGAAGATATTAAATTACTGGTTCTAAGAAAAGTGTTTTCTTTTTTTTGACTAAAATAATATAATGCTTAATATTTGTATGAAGTGTCTTGATACGACTCTGTGATGAGTGGGTATTAGTCGAACAACTAGTTTCAAGCTACTTATTGAAATATGCAAAGTCTCTTCTCCCTCCCTCTCTTTCTGTCTCATTTATCGTAGAGATAAGTGTCATTTATTAACCAGTATTATTACTATTCATTTATTTTATTCCTTTCCGTTCCCAGTGGAACATAGGGCTTCAAGCTAGAGCTAGCTTGAAGTTGTGGTAGCAGTGGTGTTTATTTTTACGGGGTGGGGTTGCTAACCTTCATACCCAGCCTTCCCTCTTTACCAGTCTCTTATTACTGGCTTAGCGAGGTAATGGAGGGGTGCGTCGGTGACCGGGAATTGGACCTCGAACCACCTGCTTGGTTGGCGAGCATTCTGCCACTGTGCCACCAACACCCTCATGACCTAGTAAATATAAACAAATAAGAGGGTAAGGTTTCTCTTTCTTGGTTTGTTGAATACTTCAATATAGGAGATGTCTTGATCATTATCATACCGTATTATTCTATTGTCAATGTTATTGTTATCCTGTACTCAAATGTTTGGATTTTTAAAAGTGTATTTTGTTATCTGTCTCTGTTGGCCCATATTACGTAGTACGGAGAACGAATTGCGATGCCCATTTTACTTATTTTTTTTATACTGTTTTACAAGATTCTTAGTTTTTATTAAATTTAAATCACGGCGAGAAAGAGAGTCAGCTACCACATTGGCGTCGCCTTTAATGTACTCTATGTCTGTCGAGAACTGAGAGATATAATCTAGCTGCCTAGCTTCTCTGGGTGAGTGTCTATCCAGTGACGTAGTAAAAGCGTAGCACAGGGGTTTGTGATCGGTAAATATTGTGAAATGACGACCTTGTAGCAAATAACTGAAATGTCTAATTGCTAGATAAATGGCTAACAACTCTCCACCAAACGTACTGTAACGCGTCTGAGCTGGTTCCAATTTCTTTGAAAAGAAAGCGAGAGGAGTTACTGCATCATTTATCTTCTGCTGGAGTACAGCTCCTACTGCAATTTGAGAGGCGTCAGTGCACAAAATCAAAGATGCCTTAGGGTTGATGTGGGAAAGCATAACAACCTTGGATAACGCTTCTTTAGCGTTAACAAATGCTTCTTTCGCTTGATTCGACAGTTGAAACTTTTTTGGATCACATTTGAGAAGATCGGTTAGGGGTTGTACAATGGAGGCACATGAAGGTATAAAACGTCGATAGAAGTTAAACATCCCCAAAAAACGTCTGACCTTCTTGAGTGAATCTGGTTCGGGGAAATTTTTGATGGTCTCTATCTTTTCCTCCATAGGCCTAATACCATTTTCGGTTATGTGGTGTCCTAGAAACTGTATAGAGGAGACACCGAATATGCACTTTTTGGGGTTAATGGCGACGCCATACTGCTCGAATCGCTGAAATAAGATGGTGAGGTGATCTGTATGTTCTTCAACCGAAGAGCTAGCAATTAAGACGTCATCGATGTATACAAATACCTGATACATGAAACGTTGGAAGGATTGTGCGGCGTTCTTTAGACCGAACGGCATGCGCAGAAATTCGAACAAACCAAAAGGTGTGATGATGGCTGTTTTTTCGATATCTTCTGGGGCAACTGGTATTTGATGATAGGCTCTGACCAAGTCTACTTTAGAAAAAATTGTTTTTCCATGTAATGTCAGAGAGAAATCATGTAGGTGGGGAATCGGATAACGGTCTGGAACTGTGGCGTTGTTTAAATGTCGATAATCCCCACATGGCCTCCAGTCTTGTTCAGCTTTAGGTACCATGTGTAAGGGTGAAGACCAAGGGCTATTGGAAGGTCTGATGATGCCGAGCTGCATCATGTGTTCGAATTCTGCCTTGGCTGCTGCTAATTTGTCGGGAGGTAATCTACGGGGACGAGCTCGAACCGGTTGACCCGTGGTAACAATTTTGTGAGTGACTGTATGGGGTACGTCCTCGATGTTATACGACGGTTTAAGTATTCTAGGGAAACGATGGAGTAGGGAGGAAAAAGTACAATCCGTTGGTCTCTCGATGCAGATATTGTAGACGGAGTAATTGGAGATGATTCCATGAATTTTTAGTTGGGTGTTGTTATCAATCAGTTTTTTACTGTTGACATCAACTAACAGATTGAAATTACTTAAAAAATCAGCCCCGAGTATGGCATGATCCACGTCGGCTACTATGAAAATCCATGTAAAACGCCGACGTAAGCCTAGATCCACTATAAGAGATTGTTCACCATACGTCTGTATGCTTGTGTGGTTGGCTGCACGGAGAGACAGTTTTCCTGGTGTCCGAGTAGATCGCCTGGATAGTGAAGGGGGAATCACGCTAACTTCTGCTCCTGTGTCTACCAGGAATAGGGTGCCTGAAGTTTTGTCCTTCACATAGAAAAGGCGACTTGTTTGCTTGCCAGTAACAGCTGTCGCCATCACTGTCTGGCTGAGACGTTTCCCTGAGCCTGATTATCTTCACTAAAGATGCACGGTTTGACACATTTCAGGGCATGACGTCCGAACTTCCTATGATACCAACATATATTACTGTCCCTAGAAGACATGCGGGAACGCTGTCGGGAGAGAGATCGTCGTAATTGTGACCTTGTTTGTGAACTCCGCCTCTGGACTCGTCGATCAGACCTATTTGTTTCCAACTTGTCAATCCTTGCCGCTAAGTCTGCAATGGCGGCGAGTATTGGTGTGTCTGTCGTGGGTGTGGACTGACATGGTGTTGCACTGTCAGATGCAATATGACCTATGGTGTTATCTGATAAAACATCCACAATACTATCTGCCATGTCGCTTAGTGGGTCTAAGTCATACGACTTTCCTGAGATGATTAAAATTTGTTGAACGTTTCTGGGTAAACGTTGCAACCACATCTGTCTCAGCACGACCTCGTCAACTTTATGGTGTCCAATTAACTGGCGCATGTGTCTAAGGAGCTGGGATGGTTTACGCGTTCCTAGCTCGCAGCCCGTGAGTAATTGTTGGATTCTTTTCTCGTCTGACAAACTGGTGCGTTGTATAAGAAGGGCTTTAAGTTTGTCATATTGGTTTTCCGTCGGGGGGGAGTTTCGATGAAATCGCTGATTTCTGTTAACACTGACGGAGGGAGTTCTGCCAGCACGACGCCATATTTGGCTATCTGAGACTTAATGCCCCGTGCTTCCAACAACGGCTCGATAACTCCAAACCAAATCCGTGGCTCTGCAAAGCCGTATTGTGGTAAACGAAAATCAGTTATGGCGTTTATTGTGGCCTGTGCCTCGCTGCCAGTTCTCTGTTCGGTTGGTGTACCGGGCTGAGTAGGTGACGACATTATAGGTGTGAGAATATTGGTACAAAGGGGGATACAAATATGAGACCACCAACAAAAAATTGCAATGAAAGTACAAAATAGCAAAAATAAGTATATAGATATGTGAAAATAATCCGTGTTCAAAACGATGCCCATTTTACCTATTTTTTTTATACTGTTTTACAAGATTCTTAGTTTTTATTATCATAAAATTATTTTCAAAGATAGGAACAAAGAAATTATTTGAATATTTAATTGTCTAAACAAATTTTGATCAGTGTACATTAGAAAAGTGAAGTGGAATGAAGTGTTCTCAAAATCAGCATAAAATCAAGTTAATACAATATAACATTGTGTACTTTTATATGCAGGTGTTGTTTTCATCACATGTTGAAAAAATTCACTGATTAATTGATCTATAAATTTTGTGATAGTTATTTATAAGGTATATTAGTGGGGTAAATTTAAACCCAGGCTTTTTAATTTTAAGCCTAACAATAATTGATAGTTGTTAAAACAACCAAATATTGCTTTAATTATCAAAGTCCTTTTAATTTGGACTACAGGTTAAACGCTCTGGCTGTGGTCGTTTTCAACCTCGCTATCGACGCAATGGACTTGAGCTCACTGCTGAGTGGAAAAAAGTGAATGAAGAATCTCAGGAACGTAAAATTAGTTTGACTGCTGAACGTGTTCTAGAAGTTTTCAAACGTATATCAGATGAAGATTGTATATCCTTAGGATTTGATCCACGCTATGCACGACCTGATTGGATGATAGCAACTGTCCTCCCAGTTCCGCCTTTATGCGTTCGTCCTGCTGTTGTTATGTATGGAGCTACACGTAATCAAGATGACTTAACACACAAACTTGCTGATATTATAAAAGCTAATAATCAACTTCGTCGAGATGAACAGAATGGTGCAGCAGCGCATATAATTGTTGAAGATGTTAAAATGCTACAATTCCATGTAACAACAATGGTTGACAATGATGTACCTGGTTTGCCTAAGGCGATTCAGAAATCTGGACGTCCATTAAAGTCAATCAAACAACGTCTTAAAGGCAAAGCTGGTCGTATTCGTGGCAATCTTATGGGTAAACGTGTTGACTTCTCTGCTCGTACTGTCATCACAGCTGATCCAAATCTTAACTTAGATCAAGTTGGTGTTCCAAGAACTATAGCTCAAAATCTTACTTATCCTGAAATGGTTACACAATTTAACATAGATCATCTACAGAAGCTGGTACAGAATGGAACTCTTTATCCTGGTGCTAAGTTTATCGTACGTGAAAACGGGGATCGTATTGACTTACGATATCATCCTAAAGTATCAGATCTTACACTTCAAGTTGGTTATATTGTTGAGCGGCATATGTTAAATGATGACTTCGTTATTTTCAATCGTCAGCCAACTTTACATAAAATGTCTATGATGTGTCATCGGGTGAAAGTTTTACCCTGGTCTACATTTCGTTTAAATCTCTCTGTCACTTCACCGTATAACGCCGATTTCGACGGTGATGAAATGAACTTACATCTTCCACAGTCTGTTGAGACCAAGGCTGAAATAAGTCAGTTAGCCCGTGTCTCACGTTTAGTAATTACACCACAAGCTAATAAACCAGTAATGGGTATTGTCCAAGACACGTTAACTGCAGTGAATAAAATGACTCAACGTGATGTATTCTTGAATAGATCAGAAATGATGAATCTACTCATGTATTTACCAACTTGGAATGGTCGTATGCCAAAGCCAGCAATTTACAAACCACAGCGTTTGTGGACTGGTAAGCAGTTGTTCAGTCTCGTCATACCCGGTCGAGTTAATTGTATTCGTACACACAGTACTCATCCAGAAGAAGAAGACATCGGTCCCTACAAATGGATATCACCTGGGGACACCAAAGTTATCGTTGATGATGGAGATTTAATCGCTGGTATTTTATGTAAAAAGACTCTTGGATCCGGTGCCGGCTCTTTGATTCATATTGTTGCTCTGGAGCATCATCATGATCAAGTTAATATGTTCTTTAATAACATCCAAACAGTGGTGAACAACTGGCTCTTGATAGAAGGACATACGATTGGTATTGCTGATACATTGTATGATCAGGCAACTCGTCGACAGATTAGCGGTACTATCACAAAAGCCAAAGATGCTGTGTTCGAAATTATCGATCAGGCTCACAATTACGATTTGCAGCCAACACCAGGCAACACACTTCGTCAAACCTTTGAAAACAGCGTTAATAAAATCCTTAATGATGCCCGTGATAAAACTGGTAGTTGTGCTCAACGCTCCTTATCCAAGTACAATAATTTCAATATTATGGTTGTTGCTGGATCTAAAGGTTCTCGAATTAATATATCCCAGGTCATTGCGTGTGTGGGTCAGCAAAACGTTGAGGGTAAGAGAATTCCTTTTGGTTTTCGTCATCGTACTTTACCACACTTCATCCAAGATGATTATGGTCCTGAGTCTCGTGGGTTTGTGGAGAATTCGTATCTTGCAGGGTTAACACCCACTGAATTTTTCTTTCATGCAATGGGTGGTCGAGAAGGTTTGATTGATACAGCTGTCAAGACTGCAGAAACAGGTTATATTCAACGTCGTTTGATTAAAGCTATGGAGTCAGTTATGGTGAAATATGATGGTACTGTTCGTAATCAAATTAATCAATTAATTCAACTTAGATATGGTGAAGATGGTTTGGATGCAACGCATGTAGAATTTCAGCGTCTTCCAACATTTAAACCGTCTAATGCTGTTTTTGAGCACAGTTTTCGTTTTGATATCGGGAATGAAAGAGTACTTCGTCGATGTATGCCTGAAGATGTAGTTCGAAGTCTAGCAACTGATTCTCAAACTCAATCTGAACTTGATTCAGAATGGTTACAATTATGCGCTGATAGAGAATTATTACGATCTGTCATCAAAAAAACTGATGATTCTGTAGTTTTACCATGTAATATTAATCGACTTGTGATGAATGCACAGAAAATATTTGAAATAGATCCACTTTCTAAAACAAATGTACATCCTAGACAAGTTGTTGAAATGGTTCGAGAAACTTGTAAGCGTCTAATAGTCGTTGGAGGTGATGATCGACTAAGCAAGGAAGCCAATGCAAATGCTACACTTTTATTAAGTTCATTAGTTAGAGCATCATTGTGTGCAAAAAAGGTGATTGTCGACTATCGTCTAAGTTATGAAGCATTGGATTGGGTATTAGGTGAAGTGCGTGCACGTTTCCAACAAGCACATATTCATCCAGGTGAAATGGTTGGTGCACTAGCAGCTCAATCACTTGGAGAACCCGCTACCCAGATGACACTGAACACTTTCCACTACGCTGGTGTATCTGCTAAAAACGTCACCCTCGGTGTTCCTCGTTTGAAAGAAATAATCAACGTGAGTAAACGACCGAAAACTCCATCTATGACCATCTATCTCACCGGTCAGGCGGCTAGAGATGCTGAACGGACAAAAGATGTTGTTGCCCGGTTGGAGCATACTACTTTACGTAAGCTAGTCAACAGTACGTATATATATTATGATCCAGATCCGCAAAATAGTGTAGTTGAAGAAGATAGAGAATGGGTATCAACTTATTATGAATTGCCAGATTTTGATGTCAGTGCCATAAGCTCTTGGATGCTTCGTATTGAATTCGCCAGAAAAGGTATGACTGGTAAAAAATTGTCAATGGAACAAATCGCGGATAAGATAACCCGAGCTTTTGGAAATGATCTAATATGCCATATACCAGACGATAACTTGAAACTAGTCATGAGGATTCGTATAATGAATAGCGATTTGGAAAAAGATTTCAAGGATGCTGATACTACTTCTGATAAAATGGAAGATGATACTTTCCTTCGTTTTATCGAAGCAAATTTACTAACAGATATTACACTTCAAGGAATACCTCAAATCACAAAGGTTTACATGCATCTGCCAAAGACACAAGATAAGAAACGTGTAGTAATCAAGGATGATGGAAGCTTCGATGCTGTTGCAGAGTGGATGTTAGAAACTGATGGTACTTGTTTAATGAGAGTTCTAGCTGAACGAGATGTGGACCCTGTACGCACTGTTAGCAATGACATAGTGGAAATTTTTGAGGCTCTTGGAATTGAAGCTGTAAGAAAGGCAATAGAATGTGAAATGCATCATGTGATATCATTCGATGGTTCTTATGTCAATTACCGACATCTCGCATTGTTGTGTGATATTATGACTGTGAAAGGACACCTTATGGCAATTACCCGACATGGGCTTAATCGTTTGGACACTGGTGCTTTGGCTCGCTGTAGTTTCGAAGAAACAGTTGACATACTCATGGAGGCAGCAGTTCATTCTGAATGTGATCCAATGGCTGGTGTTTCCGAGACAATTATGCTGGGTCAGCTGGCTAGAATCGGCACAGGTTGTTTTGATCTGCTTTTAGATTCTGCCAAATGTCAAGAAGCACAACCTATACCTCTTGGTGGTGTTCTGGGGATGGGCTTGTTTAACGCGCCAGGTTTCGAAGGTATTGCCGCACTTGCTTCTCCTGGAATGGGGTTAACTATGAATGCAGATGGTATACCCGTACTTGGAGACAGTGGTTATCATACACCGTGGGATAGTGCTCATTCACCTGTAGGGTCTGTGGACTCACCAACTTATCGTGGTGGTCTTGGTGGTGCAACTGCCCCTCATAATGCCATGTTCTCGCCTGCTATGCGTTATGATTCTTCCTTATCTCCTGGTCGCAGTCCTCAGCTAGATAGCCCTCGTACTCCAGAAGCGTTTTCACCAGCTGCTTATGTTGGCTTTAGCAGCCCTATGTCCTTCATGGGTACTCCACAAACTGATTTGGGTTCACCTGGTTCCAGTCCGGGACATTCAGGGAGTCTTAGCAGCGGATCTTTTGGTTATGGAGGTCCAGGAAGTCTTGGTGGTGATATATTTTCACCTATACATAAACCATCCTATGCTGGAACGGGCAGTAGTTCAAGTTTCAGTGCCAGTGGAGATAGCAATTCGCCAACCTTTTCTTTACAACAGTCATATGAACCTATGTCTGTTGGATACACTCAACGTTCCCCACACCATCCCAGCTTTTCAGGATATGGAATGTTGTCCAGTGGATCGCTTGGTCCATCTAGCGATTCTCCAGACAGTATAAATTACTCATACAGTCCTAATAGTCCAATGCCTACAGGTGGCAGTTCGATGAGTCGAGATTTTAGTAGTTGGGGTGTTTTGCCTGGGTCAGAAACACCTGGAGTTTCACCTAGTTCACCTTCACCTGGTATGAGTGCAAGCAGTTTAAGTGGAAGTCGAGCATCCTTCTATCCAAATAGCCAGCCTGCGTCACCGTTATCATTCAATGCTTCTCCCTCTGCTCCTCGTTACAGTCCACCTACATTAGCTGGAAGTTCATCAGTAGAAAGCTATTCTCCACAAATGACAACACCAAGTTCACCTGGCGGTGCTCCAAGTAGCAGTTTAGGTGGACCGAGTAATTCTCCACTTTCTTATCCAACTACTCCAAATTATCCAATGTCCCATGGAGTTAGTAGTGGTACTGGTTTAGGATCGTCAAGCTTGTTGGGTT
>OX235274.1:104397171-104425386 GCA_944472155.2 Trichobilharzia szidati | reverse complement strand
ATATCAAATATAGAAATGTGGCAGTGGCGTTTGTCGAATAAGATTTATCTCTGACGTGGAATATACTGTGGAGTCCTCAAAAATAAACTTATTCAACTTTTACTACTTTGTGAGAAATGAACATATTGTACATTACTTTGTTTTAACCAGAATCTCTGTACTTTGAACTTAACCTCATGTTTTGAATGAAAATATAGTTCTGCCTACATCTCTCCGTATTCTCCACCATCTCAACTGCCATCGGCCAATTCTAATTACCTATCTTCTATTGCTAAATTTCGCAGGGACGCCGTAATTCCTCCCTACGTTACCTTGGTCGACCTCTGGCAATATTGACATTGGAGAATTAAGATTGGAGCAGTCTTCTTACAATACTTCTGGAGTCTGTTAAGTTAATTGTGGACTTTGGACCTTGTAATAACCCAAGTAATAAATTTTAATATATTCCTCCAGTAACTTTACGGAATTGTGTATTTTTTATTTCTATTCGAATCCGGGATATTAAGCTAGCTAAGTCTAAGGTCCGCCACAATACTTACATTCAAAAGTCTGAACACACTTCTGAACGGAGAAAAGCTGTGAAACATAAATGTGCTAGCTGTTTTCCAGGAATATTCAAGATTTAGATACAGGTGTTGAATTATCGCATGTCATATTTCACATCAAACGAATAAGCTTATACATGTACAAGAAAGAACATGCATATTTCAATAAAACCTTCACACCTTCAGTGTTGAGTGGACATTGTTGAATTTGCTGGTAGGATCTCTGTGGGGAAAATGTACTACAAATGATTATTTTTTTACTCAAGTAGTTTTGTGTATAAATGTTTTGAGTACAGAAACGGGTGAGGCAATTCTTCAGCATGCTGTAAGCCTGTTACTAGGACTTATTTTCGCATTGAAAAATGAATCAACTATTGGTTAATTAGGCTTAAGCTGATCACTACAAAATGGCAAGGAAACATTTTGTTGACGTTAATCTTTTGAAATCTCAGTTTATTGATATAAGTATAAAACTTGGGCACTGTGGTAGAGTGTAACTCCATTATAGATAAGATTTTATTTTGATAAATCACACAGTGTTACACAGTAATAACCACACACTAGCGTTTATAAAAAACCAACGCATTCTAATAGATATTTAAACTTTAATTCATCTCATCCGTTAACTGTTAAGGCAGGCTTACTTAAGTGTTTAACAAACCGAGCAGTAGCTCTAAGTAGCACAAGAAAAGACCTAAATGATGAAATAAAACAGATAGAAGAGGCGTTGGTGTTAAATAACTATCCCATAAAATTCATTAGGAAGATAAAAAAGCCAAAAGCAAAATAAAAATAATTATGAAACTAGTAATGATAACACAAATAAGAGAGAATATAAGTCATCTACTGTTATACCATATAAGGAGGGGACATCTGAAACCCTACGTAGGATTCTAAATAAAGCAGGAATTAGGGTGGCATTCAAACCTACAAACTTACTCAGAGACAAGCTCTGTAGGCTAAAAGACCCGGTGGACCCAATTAGACAAAATAATATAATTTACAAAATACCCTGCAATGACTGTGAGGTCAACTACATAGGTCAAACTAGTAGGTCAGGGGTAGTCAGATTGTCAGAACATAAGAATTTAGCTAAGGTCAGAATGGTTGACCCAGAGAAGATAAGTAATTTAGAAAAAAGCTCAGCAATTGCAATGCATGCATTAGCACACAACCACACAATAGGGTGGGAGAGGGTTAAGATTCTAAAAAGTAATCTATGTAGGTGGAGAGTGAGATTGATTACTGAATCCTTGTTCATTGAATCTACACCCAACACATGCAACAGAAATGACTCAATGCAAATACCAGAAATATGGAAGATATTATTACCACCAGTCAAATCAGAAGAGGATAATAAATAATCTCAAAATTCTATTTCAGTTCAAGCAAATCACAACATTCTAACAAATTACTTATTATAACTATAAGAACATTCGTCTTATTTCCCATCTAATTGTATTTGATCAATAACACTCATATTATTATCTCTGAATGTACATTATCTCAAATATCTAGTCAATTCCATACATATATATATAAATGAAGGAAAAAGTTGTGTGAGTAACTTGATATGATTATGAGCAATAATTTGTGCTCGAAACGTCATCAGTTAATATTACTGTGTAACACTGTGTGATTTATCAAAATAAAATCTTATCCATAATGGAGTTAAATCTCAGTTTAATTTATCGTTGAATGATATTGTGTCCACAGTAGCTTGTGGTATAGTCACTCTGATAACTCTTCAATGTAGAAGTTGCTGTCAACTTCAGTAGGCTTTCGGAATTCCTTTCGTGAATTAGTTCGCACGAAAGCGTTGAAAAGAAGATACGAACTATCTATGATACATTCATAGAATTTGGGCATTATGGTATAGTATAATTTCATAATAGAATAATTTTTATTTAAGAAAATCCCCTGAGACACGATATTATTTACTGACAACGTTTTGTAAACAATTCATTCATCACTGTCACATCAAGGTGCTCACATAGAGCCTCCACATTTCGTTTTCACAGTTCCATTATTTCCTATCCTTTGATTTGATTTCAAATTAAATCTCCCATATCTTTGGTATTTTTACTGCGTCACTCTCACTGCAAGTGTTTTCTGTAGATTCGATAAACGAAGATTCAGTGACCAGCCTTGTTTTCCTCACTTAATCACATTTCTTTTCGAAATTTCGGTTCTGTCCTATTCTGCTGTGTGAAGGTTTGTTCTTGCATAAATTGCACATGATAAGTTTTTCTATCAGTTAGGCGTCTTTTTCGGAAATCCGAAACTCTATGCACAATTGCAAATAAAGTAAGAATTAGGTTGGTATTCACACCCGCAACATCTCATCCAAAATCAAGCTCTGTGTGCTATACAGCCATATTAGACAAGATAACTCAATCTTCAAGTGTTGGTCTACAAGTATTTGACTGATTTCAAGTGAGATGACGAACTGTTCGCTAACTAAGAGAAAAATCCGTCATTTGTGATCCATGCAAGAACACACTTCCACATAATAGGATGAGACAGAAGCACAGGTCGATCACTAAATCTTTGTTCATCGAATCTACAGGAAACACTTGCAGTGAGAATGACACAACACAAATACCAAAGATGTGGAAAGTTTAATTTGCAGCAGAAAATCAAAAGATAAGAAATAATGGACAGAGGAAAACGGAATATGAAAGCCACATGAGCACCGTCATATGATAATGATGAATAACCTGATCTCGAAACGTCATCGCTAAATGACAACACAGTGTATCAGTGTTTGCTTTCACAAATAAAGTTATTCTATAAAAGACAGCATTTATTCTGTCACTGATAAAATTCTCCAACGAATCCAGGTTAAGTTTATTTACCTAAATAATATTGCTTAGACATGAAACCAGGTTTCAAAGGTTTTATTGTAGGTACTTGCAATATCAGCGAATGAACATGCTGTTTCAGCTGTTCATCAGGAACTGTGTTTAGCCACAGTATATAAACGTTTATTTCGCGAGGTGTTAACCGATATAGGTGTGAGTCGGTGGCATAGCGGTTAGGACGCTCGCCGACCATCCACATGGTCCGGGGTTCGATACCCAGCCGACGCACTCCTTTACCTCGCTAAGCCAGAAATAAAGCTGACAAAGGGGAAAGGTTGGGCATGAGGCTAGCAACCTCATCCTGTAAAAATAAACACTGCTACAGAAACTTCAAGCCACTAGCTTGAAGCCCTATGTTCCACTGGGCACGTGGAGGGAAAAAAGTAACCAATATAGCTTTGAGTATAAGAACAAACAGTTCAGTGAAGAGTCTCTCTTTGGAGAATTTATTCACTTAGTTTGTGGTGGCCTAAAAACATATCAAATTATATGTTCACGGAAAAAAGAAGGAATTCAACCTTGAACCTCGAACCGCGCGCAAGGAGGAAATCGGTTGCTCTCTCTCCGGTTGCTCGCTCAGCACATCCGCCGACCAACTCTGTCTCACACTGGTTGACATATCCCCATCAAGAGCTTTGCTCCTATCTGCTTTACTCTACGCGGAGACCTCCGACGGTTGACAGCTCTAAGGTGTAGTGGAGGATTTGTATAATCAAGAAAAGGACAATTACATTCCCATAATTTCGTACGTCTATAATTTGTGTATTTTGTGACTATTATAGTTTTTCTTCAAATAACCTCAGTCCTTTTTGTGTATACTAACTTAAGTGAACTGAGTATCTTATATATACGTATTTGTTAGTACCTGTTCTGTCCTTTTAATTGTGTGTATAGACTTACTTAGCTGCTAGGTCCACTACAAGTTGTACAATCGCATTTATATGTAAATATTGTGTGTGTGTACATTAGGATCGTCAAACAAAAATAAAAATTAGTTAGGCTTGTTGTTTACGCCATCAAAATGTTTCAAAAATGTGATGAAAAGGCAAAACTGTAACCAGGGAGAGTGGAGATTGGTAAGTACTGACAAGGGTTGCGTGATACAAAATAGGATGTTAATGGAAACACATGTCCAAAACAAATTATGTAATAGATGAAAAGAGTAAATAAATGGTTGCATAAGAAGAAGACGTTACTAAGATGTTTTACAAAAATTCAAAAACAAACATTATTAACAAAGTTGTAGAACTTAGAGTTATACCCAAGGTAGAAGGAGGAGGTGTAGTGACTCATTTTATTACTCATCAGTGTAGTATACTCTCACTATGTAATTGGACTTTGATTTGTTTATCACTCTAAATCTTGCGTGTTAACAATTGATACATTTGTACTCGCTCAACTTTTGAATTTTGATTACTGTGATAATACACGTTCTTACTCCTTCTCAAGTGCCTTTTGATTTACGTTGTGGATGTCGAGTAATCACAACGTTAAGACACAATAATAAACGCGAAGAAGTACTAGGAAATACGTGTACGCGAGTTTGATCAAATAGAGCAACACATAAGTGGTAGAGAAGTTTCTCCTGTGTACATAAATCATAGTTTCCATCAGGATGTCTTAGGCCTCGGCAATGCTAAGTGTACAAAAGCTAACCATTTCTCCGAGGCTTCTTTTGATTTTGTAGATGACACTGAATGAATCCTCCTTACATACTGAGTGACCAGTGTTGAATATATGTGTTCAATTATAGCACTCCATATTGATCCACTGTTACCTTTTTGTAGCCAAGCGGGATAATGATCTTTGACTCTTTTAGATAAAAAGTGCATCGACCTGTATATCTTGCTCCATATGAGCAAGTAAAATGCAGTTATATTAACTGATGACGTTTCGAGCACAAACTATTGCTCATAATCATATCAAGTTGATGTGATTATGAGCAATAGTTTGTGTACTACACTGTGTGATTTATCAAAATAAAATCTTATCCATTATGGAATTATACTCTACCACAGTGCCCAAGTTTTATACTTATAGCAAGTAAATTGGTAGATACACATAGAAGTGGTCAAATGTAATACTTCATCATGGGCGGCATGAGAATATCAATCGTAATGTAGCAGTAAAGAATGTTCTTTCCAGGGTGTTTGATATCCTCCTGTTTAGGATGTCGTCTAGATGGTCACCTTTGAACGCCACATTCATGTATAGCATCTTCTTCGGCACAGAGATGGGTTGTTCTTTGCTGATTTTCGGCTTTATGTGTTTATCTATAAAGCATGAGGGATAGCCCCTTTCTCAAATAGTGTCTTCCTCAAAAGAGTGATCTCTTCTTCTACTGATTCAGGGCTGCAGATTCTACGGATTCTAGTCTCAAGAGATATTATCAGGTTCCGTTTGTGATTGATGGCCACCCAATGTGTTAGAGTTTCTCAGCTGGCCGTCCCACGTAGACTTTCGATACACTGATCTGATACTTGATATAGTTTTAACAAATTCAGCACAGCTGTTTTGAACATAAACTAGATATCCCCACCAATATAGCACCAAAAATACCCATTTAAGAAACGAGCAGGGAGGTGATTTGCTTATCAAAAAGTGATAAAAGAAAAAGAAGAGCGTTACAACCTGCACGATATAGTCTACAACTTTATTTTTAATCACTAAGTTAACTCGTTTAATTTGAGACCATTTAAATGAAATCAGATCAATGACTTCTCTATAGTTTTTCTGTGTTTTCAACTGATCCTTTTACACACAATCCAAAGGTTTCAGCAGCAGAGAAGCGGATTAAAAATGGAAATTCTATGTGTAATATATTGCAGTACTTGAAAGTTGCTGCATAGACAATATTAGTCTCAAGTTGATAGTGGTATATAGCCTGCTACAACCTCCCAGAAAACAAGGAAGAAGAAAATTATGATATTCGAATGAACTATAAAGTCCAACCTATATATTATGCATTTAATAAGTACTGGAATAGATGCTCTGATAACTGTACAATGCAGCACTGCTCAAACTAAGCTTCATTTGACAATAAAACGACGTTGCTACTTAACAGAAAAGTTGGAAAATTTGGTTATGAAGAATACAAAAATTTATATTATATTATTAACAGTTGGGAGTAGAATAAAGAAAGCTTAAAAGGGTCAAAAGAGGTCAGTGAAGCTCCACTTATTATATATTTTTTCCATGGAAAACTGAATTCATTGTTTAAAAAATTAGCCTGGAGATAAAGGGTATTGTAAATTAATTGTGCCAACCACCACTAAATGCTCTCTATGCAAAAGCTGAGTTCATTTTCTATTGTAAAATGTTGTTGAGGACAATGTAAATTGTACACAAAGGCACATACATTCATTGAATGTGCATCACATGCATAATACAAAAATGCAATTGTTTGCATTGTATTTCATACAAAAATGTCATTGTAAAACTTGATAGGAAGGGGGCTGCTCTCCCACAAA
Organism: Trichobilharzia szidati; assembly: GCA_944472155.2. Classification (NCBI taxonomy): domain Eukaryota; kingdom Metazoa; phylum Platyhelminthes; class Trematoda; order Strigeidida; family Schistosomatidae; genus Trichobilharzia; species Trichobilharzia szidati. The sequence goes on along the minus strand of OX235274.1, from coordinate 104,418,507 downwards.
CATGTGTAACCAAGGTAGTAATAATTTTGCATTGTATTGAAAGTACATAAGTACTGGCTGGTAGAATAAAACAAAAAGCTTGATATTTCCTTATCAGAAATTTGACAGTTCTTAACACTTGGCTGGTTCCAACTAGTCCGTCACACACTGAAAGAGTAAATTCAACACAAGATTAGTATAGAATTCTGCTGAAGAATGTCTACAGAAGCCTGTCTTGAAGAAACCTCAACTGATGGCACAGTTAGTACAAAATGATGGGAGATTAAGTATTGGAAAGTGATCCAATGCTGCATTCAGACAGCTTGAAGAATAAAAGTCAATCTCTTATGAAGTTAGGAACAGTAAAACACTCCATAACGAAATGAGAGGGAAGCACATGTAATAAAAGTAATTATTTTATTAGGAAATATTTAAAGGTTTGATGTACAGAGATAAAAGTATGAAGTGACTGTAGGTAGAAATATGCAGGATAAAAGTGGAGACAGTTGTGAGAAGGGTGAAAGCAAATTCATATAGATGAATATTTTTATTCCCTCGTATTATTTGCTAACGTTCACTGTCTTGTTGAATTAGTTGAAGATTCTCGTCTGTTCAAAGCTACTGGTGTTCTTTCAGTGTCGGCTGCAAATATCCTGTTGTTAAAAATCCCAACAACTTAATTAAATCAGTCTGCATAGTTGAACAGTTACCATAATTTGATTCCGCTGTTTTCGTGAGATTTAATGTAATCTGTTCACTGGTTTTCCCTTTTTCTGGTACAGTCAGGATTTTCACTGTCACTCTGGAAAGGGACATCTGATAGTTTGGTACTACCCTGATTATGATGTAGTGGGAAAACCAAGTAGAAAGTATGTTTTTCACTGGTTAGTCTTCACCTATGATATTTCTTTCGAAAGCCAGCTTGACTTTTATTAATAATTTCATCGTTAGAAATGAATTTCAGCCACGCTACCAACGAGTATTTGTTGTATACCTGATATACCTGAGATACAGTAGAATTCGGACAATAACACGAGGTTCAGACAACGAATCCAACAGTGTGAAGTCTGCTTGAAAGTTACCACTACCATTTATTTATTTTATTATTTACTATCCCGTCGGTGGCACAGCGGTTAGGACGCTCGCCGATCATGCGCATGGTTCGGGGTTCGATCCCCGGCCGATGCACTCCTTTACCTCGCTAAGGCAGAAATAATGCTGGTGAAGAGGAAAGGTTGGGCATGAGGCTAGCAACCCCATCCTGTAAAATAAACACTGCTACAGAAACTTCAAGCCACTGGCTTGAAGCCCTATGTTCCGCTCGGAATGTGAAGGAAAAAAAAATTATTTACTATTCCCTTGGATAACTAGCGGAATATAACATACAACTCACCTTCCAAGACACCAAATAAACACAGTCGAATGACAAAAATAACACATTTTGTATATCTTTTGTTTTAACTGACATCTTTGTTCTAAAACACAATTTTTTCGCTACTTTAAAATATACTGTCTCTTGTTTATTGCTGTGTCTTCTTACCCTCCGCAAATGCTTGTGTGCCAATACTAATTCTTTAGTGCTTACTTAGGAATTTTCAGGAACCATCACATCTTCATGCAAAGCGCACTCAACCACCGTCTGAAGTGGAGTAAAATATCATCGAAGCCTACACATTTGCTGTACTGTTGGATTATATGATTTAAGTTGTAGAAGTTCAACTTAAGCCTGAATGCAGGTAATTGTAACTTTTTTAAATCATGGAAAATTCCCATTGTAACATATAGATAATCAAAACAAATGATTCAGCGAAGAGACTCTTTTCAACAAATTTATCATCAAGCTGAACAGTCGTATATATGTGGTTTTTAAGAAGTTATATCCGGTGAGGGAATTGAAACATAGGTGTGAATGCATAAAATAATAATAATACTATGAAATGCAATTAAAACTAAAATGTTTGTGATTATAATCGTAGTTAAATGTCAAGTGGCAAAGCAAATTAATGTCATATATAGAATAATTCATAGGATGGATAGAACTTGAAAAAGGTGTGCAATTATAAGATTAGTAGACAAATCGAATAAAATAAAAACGTTACGTAATATTGTGTGAAACTTAATAGCATAGAATGCACGTTTTATAGATAAGAATATACATTCAAATCCTAAAAAACGTGCCTTTTCAACCGTACCCAAGAAGATACTTTACATGAGCTTGGAATTCAAAGGGGACTTAGCTTCCGATATCATGAAACGAAGGATATCACAGTCCCTGAAAAGAACATTCCCTGCTGCATCCCTGAGAATAGCCTTTACTAGTCAACCATTATTGTTCAATAACCTGAAGGACAAGATCCCGCTGTTGACCAACTCTATGTGTGTTTATCAATTCACCTGCTCGTGTGGAGCTAGGTATATCGGTCGTTCGACACGAGTTTTGTCCAAGAGGGTGCAAGAACACTCTCCTACATGGTTACGAAAAGGTGGTAGTGGAACAATAAGAAGCGCGATCATTGAACATCTGGTCGATAATGATCACCCTATCTCTATAGCCTCCGCCTTCAAAGTCATCTACAAGGCAAAGAGTAATCTACCCAAATCCCTACGTACCCGACTCATCTGTATTGCTGAAGCTTTGGCTATCGAAACAGAAAAGCCAGATCTCTGTGTACAGAAAAAGTTCGTTCAACCCCTCCAACTCTCTTGGTCTTAATCCCTCTATGCTAAAGTATGGTAATCCCCAATCATATTTTAGCTCCACCAATTTTTCATTTTTCATTTTTGTCTATTCAATTTGTATACTCTTCCTTATTAAGTCAATTGTTACTATTACTACTCTCACTTTTAATTGTCCCCGGTATTATTTCACTTGTTCCACTTGTCATTCTAAATCAATTCCTTTATGCAATATTAAATTCTATGCTATTAAGTTTCACACAATATTACGTAACGTTTTTATTTTATTCGATTTGTCTACTAATCTTATAATTGCACACCTTTTTCAAGTTCTATCCATCCTATGAATTATTCTATATATGACATTAATTTGCTTTGCCACTTGACATTTAACTACGATTATAATCACAAACATTTTAGTTTTAATTGCATTTCATAGTATTATTATTATTTTATGCATTCACACCTATGTTTCAATTCCCTCACCGGATATAACTTCTTAAAAACCACATATATACGATTGTTCAGCTTGATGATAAATTCGTTGAAAAGAGTCTCTTCGCTGAATCATTTGTTTTGATTTTCTAAATTGTAACTTAATATAACGTATTTACCTTGACAGCTGTAATACACCATCTGAATGTCGTAACAAATTTGCCCTCTTTATTTTGACACTTTATTTGTTAACTGAGTTTAGTGTTTACTCCACAGCAGATGTTTTAACTATTGTTTTAACGGGTAGGCATTCGGCCAGGTTAGGACGTAACTTTGCGCTCTTCCCTTTTGCTAGTCGAACACACATTCACAGAGTCTATAGTATAGCCATACTAGCCAGATAAATTCTAAAATCGTTTCCCTAAATAACATTCGACTTTTATTCTGTTGAAATATATTGCTCATCAGAGAATATTCCCAATTAACCGAGTGTTTTGTTATCAGTACTCATGGGTTAGGTGGTGCCCTGTTTAATTGGGTAACTAGGAATATAACGTTTAGAAATGCTGGTGTGGTGTAGGATATCAATAGCAAAACCACTACCTAACAACTGATAACGCTGAGAGTCACCTTTGACCACATCTTCAGTCTGACTTATCCACATTTGCATCTTTTTATTGATTGTATTACTTTTCATTTTTGAACGGAAGGCTATTAATATTTTTGTAGTTCTCCTTACACTTTTGTTATTCTGTGAAGGAGATACATTATTATATTCACATCATCACATTATACGATGGCTGAAAACGACTCTCGTGAACAAATGGCAGTTACGCTGCAGCTTGCCACCTTCTGGGCGCACCGACCATCTTCATGGTTCTTGCATGTACAAGCTCAATTCGCTCTGTGGCTTATCTGTTCGCATAAAAACTAACTCTGACCTTATCACTACAGGCCTTCTAGAAAACATTACCGAGAATGTTTCCGATATCCTTGACGATGCCTGTGGAAATATATACGATCGTCAGAAAAAGGGTGGGTTGCACTAAGAGACCAACAAAAGGCGCAAGAATCTTATGAGATGTTCACCTTGGAGACCGTAAGCCCATATAGATACAGCTAGTTGCTGATTTCAAAAGTGATGGCACTCCTGTGGGGGCAACAGTGGCTGCAAAGATTGAATCAGCCAGTATAAATGGTTCAAGCAACTCACCCTAGATGTAGTTATTAAACGCAGCTGATATGGTGATCAAAGTCAGTCTGGAAATAAACCACAGACGGTTATACGTACTTTCATGCTTACCTCATCTTGCGCGTACGCCACTGGCCATGTTCGCATATATACATTTATATATGTAGTTTCTTTCTATAAATACACGGATACTTTTAAGGATACAGATAAATATGCTTTCCGTTTCACGTTTCTGCGTGTTCTCGCTTAATAAGAGGGAACACGGGGAAACAGGTTGCTGCTGTATAATATTCCAATATCATTTTTACGAACTAGTGTAAATCCTATTGGTTACAGGATTTCATCATGAACTGACATTGGTTAGAGGATCATTGGAAAACCTGGGAGTACTGGACAGCTGTTTCGTCCTAGTTTGGGACTCTTCATCAGTATGCACCCGCTTCTTGGTTGTAAGGTGAAGGTGCCTGGTCTTTGGTAAACGTCTGCGTAGTTCGTCCCGCGGCTCGAATGTCGTAGCATTGGTTGACTCCAAAAGAAGTGGTGCTGGGATTGATTATACATGCTTTGTAGTATGCGGTGTGTTAAGACCGTATTGCTACTGTGAATGGAGTTGATCCTTACACCTATTAGTCATCAGGTGTGGTCGAAAAGAGCTGTGACAAAAATAATACACCACAGTGCACAAGTTCTATTCATATATCAGTGATAGTCGGAGTAGACTATATAGATTTAGAGAGAAAAAGAAAGGGAAGGAAGAAAGCGTGAAAACTGATAGCTGATGAATTTTATATTTAATTATATATATCAATATAAAAGGATTAATAGTTGCAGTGATAAGAGGAGCAAGACAAGGGAGAACGTGAAGGATAAGAAAGATGAGTTTAGATGTACATTCATTAATAGTGTGTTAGCTTGTTGTGCTGCTCTATTTTGACCAAACTAGCGTACACGTAAATCCTAGTACTTCTTCGCGTTTATAATTGTGTCCTAACGTTGTGATTACTCGACATCCACTACGTAAATCAAAAGGCACTTGCGAAGAAATACGATCGTGTATTATCGCGGGTGATAAAATCCGTTAGAGCGTGTTAAATTTTCCGCGCCTCAGGTTTTCTCGTCTTTCATTGGCTGGAACAGTGGCGGCTAATTTTATATTTAATTTGTCCTAGGTAGGTGATATCGTGTGCAGGTTTGTGTGGTTGAGGTATGCGTTGTTTGCAAGCATATTTGATGGAAATAAATGTAAACTTTGATTATTCTAACGTTTTATTTTACATACAAGGCTTGGTTTATCATATACTCGGTTTGTTGGCCTATCGGTTACTGGCGATGTCAAGGAACCCGTGAGTTCTTGGGCTTTTCTCAATTTTGGGTTATACGTGTAGCATTTTATTGATGGATATTGCTAAGTGATGTATTTCCATATTGCTTTTTCTACGCAATCATATTTAAACAGTTGCGAGACAGATGGATACTTATTGACAAAGCCTTTTTAGTTTATTGCAGGTAGGCAATGCACACGTCAGTGGGGTTTTCGGTGAAGTAATGCTGGGAAGGCGTTTCTTTAGCTGGGAGGAATTTGAGGATTCATTATCAGAAATACAAAAAGTGAGGAAGTCATTTAATGCTAACAATGTAGTTGTTCTGCACTCACTATGTGGTAAATCAAAAGACACTTGAGAAGGAGAACGAACGTGTATTTTCGCAGTAGTCAAAATTCAAAAGTTGAGCGAGTACAATATATCAATTGTTAACACGCAATCTTTAGAGTGATAAACAAATCAAAGTCCAATTACATAGTGAAAGTATACCACGATGATGAGTAATAAAATGGGTCACTACAAGTTTAAACGAGATAGGTCGTTTGGATATAGTCTTGATGTCGCCCATGACTGTCCAGGATCAGATTAAAAATTCCAACGGACACTGCGGTAGCCACATCTGCAGGTAGAGATTTTCAGTAGTGGCAAACTCAAAGTAAAAAAGATATGGGAAAGCACTCGAGTCCTTATACCGTGGTGAGCTGCGCTTCGTGGATTGCCATGAGGATGCCCATACGTACTTACTGGGAGAATACCTTCATATGGGCGATTATTGTCAGTTGTAACATTAAGGGCAGTAATTAAGTCCCTTCTAGGCCAACGGTAGACCTGATTTATTCAGCCGTTCATCAACTGCTTTATTTCGGAGGTGCCTCAATCCCCATGTTGCTCGTCTTTGGACATATATCGGTAGATAATTCCCCAGAATTATTAGCCACAGAATTCATCACTGAACACTGGATGCTGACCCTCACTGTTAAGTCAACTTGTTTAGTTGAAGACTTCCGGTCAAGCATCCAGGCCATTTGGTACGGCGTCGTGTCACGTTTGTTCGTTCGTTCATCCACGATCCGTAGCTAGTTAGACAATCATCTCGCACTCCGATTTGGTCCCGAAATACAACTCGTAATTTGGACGATCAATTCTGGTGCTTTGTTTTGACTTTGGTCCACGCAGAACGAATGCTATAGAAGTTTCTGATATAAGATCTTGCGTTAGTATATTTCGTACTATCCGTGAACACACCTTCAGCCTCTAAATGGTGAGCCCTACCGCGAACTTCATCTTTGGTAAATCCACAGACAAATCCGGTGAGTTCGTTCCATTTTGTTTTTGTTCCTGTACTGTTTTTAAACTATATATATTCCGCCATGAGTGATCATATTCCTAAGGTCATCCGTATTCTATCAACTGCCAAAACTATTCAGCTCGTACCATTTTGGCCAGATAATGATGAATCATGGTTTCAGATAGCTGAGTCCGATTTCAGCAAACATGGGTTGAATTATCAACGTTCACAGTTCCTTGCAGTTGTCCACGCCCTACCGCGAGAATGAAGTGAATGCGTAACTGTGCAGATGTCGAGTCCGGAGGTAAGTAACTCGTGTGAGTGACTAAAAGTAACCCTCCTAAGGAGAAACGAACTCACGGATCGACAGTGTCTTGACTAATTATTTCGCAAAGTGGAGCTAGGTGATCAGTCAGCTGTGAGCATGCTGACAAGAATGAGGGCCAACGTCAGTTCGATGAGGGACTTTTCAGAGAACTTTTCTTATCCAAACTGCCACTGTCAGTACAGGTTGTGCTGGTGACACTTCAGGGTGTTATCAAAGATGACTTAGCTGTTTCTGCAGTTAAAATTCTAGAAATAACAAAACGGCCAGTCACTGGAATATGCTCAGTTACCGAACAGACTTCGATTAGGGACACTGCAGTGATAGAGTTATGCAACTCCATCCAGCAGCTGCTTAGGCCAAACATACCTTGTAATTCCTCCTATCGTAGTCCGAATTCCCGTCAACAATGAAACTTACGTGGTCGATCTAAATCCAAGCAAAGCCCACTAAAAAACCATGAATGGTGTTGGTATCACAACACCTATGGCCAGGAAGCAAAATGTCGCCGAAAACCTTGAATTTTGGCAATGTCTCAAAGACTATGGGAAACTACCTCGCCGGCACACGTTAGCGGCAACCATCACCGGTGGCATTAGTCTCCTGCTTCACATTCGTGATGTAATCAACCGGATTCGGTATTCAGTACACACAGGCGCCGAAGTCGGCGTCCTTCCTGCTACATCAGCGGAGGAACCAGCCTTCAACTTACAGGCTGCAAATGGAAAACCAATTGTAACATTTGGTAAGAAATATGCCTATCTGAACGTAGGTTTACGCAAACCTGCTCAGTAAATTTTCCTTCTCGCTAATGTCGCAGTGCTCATCATTGACACGGACCTACTTAATCATCATGATTTACTCGTGGACGTCCGCCAAAAACAACAGATAGACGGTACTACTAGACTATCTATCAAAGGCGTCTCCTACGTAGGCCATAGCCTGTCACTCGTTAAGAAAAGGCAATCTTCGATCCAATATTCCAACCGATTGCTGGTAAGCACCCGGAACTTGATTGCCCGTCTAACTATCTGCCGTGCATAACCAGCAATGTTATGCATCACATCATAACCTCACGACAACGCGTGACATCTTAAGCACGACGAATCGCTCCTAACAAACTGAGACTCGACAGAAATGAGTTCGACCATATTCTCACCCTTGGCATCATTTAGCCATCTTAGGGCCCATGGGAATCCCAACTGCTTATGGTACAGAAAAAAAGATAGCAACGATTGGCGACTAACTGGTGATTACCGGCGAGTGAACGCCGAAACAACCTTTGATTGCTATCCATCGCCTCACACACACGACTTGACGACAACATTATCTGGGGCAACTATATTCTCGAAGATAGTCTTGGTTAAAATGCATAACGAAATTCCGATGGCACCAGAAGATATTCCGAAAACGGCTATCATTACGCCTTTCGGATTTTCTGAATTTCTACGTATGCCATTCGGTATCCGGAATGCAGTACAAACATTCCAACGTTCCATTGACGGAGTATTTCGCGGTCTCAGCTTTGTATACGCATACTTAGACGACTGCCTCATTGCCAGTCCAGATAAGGAAACTCACCTTAGACAGTTGGACTTAGCATTCGAAAGGTTACGCCAACATGGCGTTACCATCAACATTCAAAATTGTCAGATAGGCTTTGATTCACTCGACTTCCTGGGCCACACCAAAGACTGCAAGGGCATTCGCCCACTGGCTAGTAAAGTTGAGGCGATACTGAACTTTCCAGAGCCACAAACAGTGACAAGTCTTCGCACTTTTAACGGCTTGGTAAGTTATTATAGACGGTTCATTCCCAACTGTGCCTCTCTGATTCAGCCGTCGACAGGCCTTCTTCGAGGGAATAACAAGTCCATCGAACTTGATACGTCTGCTCGAAGTGCTTTCACTCAGGTTAAAAAAGCTATTGCGGATGCCACACTTCCAATGTATCAGGATCCAACGGCGCCGTTAAGTGTCTCGGTTGATGAATCAGGCACTGCAATCGGCGCAGTTCTGCAACAACTAGTTAACAAAGAGTGGCAACCACTAGCCTTTTTCTCGAGGCGCCTTCAATTAGCAGAAACGAAGTACAGCACATTCGGCAGAGAACTTCTGGCTATGTACTGTGCCATACATCATTTTCGAAATTCAGTGGGGGGTCACGAATTCATAATTTTCACTGACCTCAAACCTCTGACGTACTCTGTGAACTCAAATTCAGATTAATATTCACCCGAAGAATCACGACGGCTGGACTACGTTTCACATTTTACTTCGGATAATCGCCATGTATCCGGAGTGAACAACACTGTGGCAGATGCCTTACCCAGTATTTGTTCCTTCACCCAAATGGATGGCGTAGACTTTGTGAAACTGGCTCGTCCCTAAAAAGAAGATACCGAGCTTCAACATGAATTGTCGAAAACAAATCTGTAATTAGCCGGGAAACCCTTAGGTATGGGAAGAGATACTATTCTATGTGACGTTTCCACGAGTACCCCTCGTCCCATCGTGCCTAAAAGTTATCGATATAACGTCTTCAATACGTTACATGGCTTATCCCATCCAGGTTTTCGAACTACCATCAAGCTCGTAACTAGTCGGTTATTTTTGGCTTAGTATTAATATAGAAGTAAGGGAATGGACACATGTGCTTAGCTTGCCAAAAGTGCAAGGTGGTAGGACACACCAAAAGGCCTCTTGGCACCTTTCTTATCCCCGATGCCCGTTCCAGACACGTTCACGTAGATTTCGTTGGACCCTTTCCAGAATCTCATGGATATACCTATATTTTAACCTGCTTCGATCGCTTCAGACGATGGCCTGAAACAGTACCCCTCAAGGATGTGTCTGCTGAAACCGTCGCACGCGCCTTTGTAGAAAGATGGATCGCAAACTTTGGATGCCCATCTTCCATAACAACTGATTGCGGGCGGCAATTCGAAAGTGGATCATTCTTCGTCTTGAGTAAAATCGTAGGTCCTGTGCGTTTGAGAACTACGGCCTACCATCCTCAAGCTAATGGTATGGTGGAACGTCTGTACCAACAGTTGAAGGCTGGTTTATCGGCTGAAAGCACTGCACATTGGACTGAATAACTGCCGTTACTTCTCCTTGGGATACGAAATGCCTTGCAAACTGATGCCGGTTGTACTACCGCCAAGCTAGTATAAGGCACAACACTACGACTGCCAGGTGAGGTTTTTTCTCCCTCGAGCTTCCTACTAGCATTAAATCACACTTCATACGTCAGCAGGCTTACAAACACAATGCGTTCAGTTAAACCTCCTCCCCTCCGACCACAGTCCATTGATGTCTTCGTTCACACCTGTTTAAAAACTTCTTCACACGTATTTGTTCGTCGCGACTCTGTGCATCGCCCTCTAGAACCCCCGTATGGCGGACCATATAAAGTAATTAAACGTACGGATAAATTCCTCATCTTAGACAAGAAAGGCCGCGAAGACACCGTCAGCATCGACCGTTTGAAACCGGCCTACTTAGAGAGCAATCCTATAGGCCTAGAACTGAGCATTCCCAATAATAAACAAGTAACCGAACATCCGTTAGTCCTCAAAGAAGAAACAACACGGTGAAAGCCACCGAACCCTCTGTTGAGCACTCAGAGAAAACGCGTTCTCGACAAAGCGTGAGATTTCCAGAATATCTTCACACTTATATCACATAACTAAGTGATGCGATTCACCCAACTCTTATTCGTTTATGGTGTCTATTTATTTTTTTCTTTCAAACGCATCAACTTTTTTATATTTTATCCCGCAACACAATAAAAAGCTTTCCTATAATCGCACATGTTACATCCATTAAAATAATTAGATGTATACCTTTTTCGATGTTCTATTTTTCTCAGTGCGTCGGTGGCATAGCGGTTAGGACGCTCGCCGACCATGTACATGGTCCGGGGTTTAATCCCCGGCCGACGCACTCCTTTACCTCGCTAAGCCAGAACTAAGGCTAGTGAAGAGGAAAGGTTGGGCATGAGGCTAGCAACCCCATCCTGTAAAAATAAACACTGCTACAGAAACTTCCAGCCACTACCTTGAAGCCCTATGTTCCACTGGGGAACGTGAAGGAAAAACAGTTTTCTCAGTATTTTACTGTAAGGTAGATGCATGTAGTTTTTCAAACGTTACTTTTGGTCCATCTTCCTCAAAAAGCTTCTCAACATTCTTGTTCTCTTTTCCAGGTGCGACGTGTACTGGAAGAGAGGCAAAAGAAGCACGAGATCCAACGGACAAACATAAACGAAGCGATGTACAGACGCCCTATTAGTATAGGTGGACGACCAGTAGGCACTACATCAAACCGCTCAGAAGAGTTTTTACCGATGGGAAAACCATTGGGATTTTTACTTCCGACTGGATTTTTCTTAGGTTCCTCACAACCACACTACGGGGGCATGAGCTGTAGCGGTCGGTAATTCCCCAGAATTATTAGCCACAGAATTCATCACTGAACACTGGATGCTGACCCTCACTGTTAAGTCAACTTGTTTAGTTGAAGACTTCCGGTCAAGCATCCAGGCCATTTGGTACGGCGTCGTGTCACGTTTGTTCGTTCGTTCATCCACGATCCGTAGCTAGTTAGACAATCATCTCGCACTCCGATTTGGTCCCGAAATACAACTCGTAATTTGGACGATCAATTCTGGTGCTTTGTTTTGACTTTGGTCCACGCAGAACGAATACTATAGAAGTTTCTGATATAAGATCTTGCGTTAGTATATTTCGTACTATCCGTGAACGTCAATACCTTCAGCCCCTAAAGACCCTTTACGAAAGGTTAGCGTCTATTCTAATTAGCGGAAAGCAATGATATTTTGCACTTCAAGGTGCCGTCCCACACATGTCTACTACAACCTTGGCGAGAACCCAGGAGTGAGTGCACACATCTTTGTGTAAAGCGTACAACCACTTGTGCTACTGCTATATCGCCCACTTAATTCATGGTTGTATCCTCTTTTCCGTTGGAGGTAAAACTAAGTTGCGCTCCAACGTCGTGCAGCACAGGCTTTCGTTACACAGGGTGAAACTTACATTCTGCAGGCCATAGGTGCATAGTTGCACAATATTGTATTTGTTCAGGTTGAAGGTATAACCACTGACCGCCGCCCGGTCTACCTATCTGAGTATTTTCGGCACTTTACTAACCTCCATATCTTTACCTCGGCAGCTAAAGAAGAGCCGGACAGTTTATGTAGCACGACATATCATTGATAAAAATCAGAAACCTCGATGGCCTCAAAACAGGACCCTGTGATACTGTGCCAAGATGACAGAACACAATTGAACTTGGCACAGAATTTCCTCTCGTCTCGGTAGCACCCCAGCCATGAGAGAAGCGGGCCCCCAATACTCGCCCCACCTATTTTGTACAGGAGGTCATAGCGAACTGAGTCAAATAACTTCTCAAATTCCAGGAATATTGCATGGACTGGAACATTCATATCCCAGCATGATGTTTAGTCACTTCAAGCTGGTAGTAGATTTGTCACACAAGATCTAAATTTCCGTAAACCATGTTGTGCTTCATGGAGTATACTATTCTTGTCGAAGTGTTGTCTGATATTATCATCAATCAAACTTACCAGTATTTTGATACCACAAGGAGTATTCCTAATGGTCTTTAACTGGTGTCATTTCGCCGATCACCACTCTTGCAAATAGGAGAAAGGATAGCTGTCCTCCACTCATTGTCAGTTTTCATGGATACAGTGAGTGCTGGAACAGGTTACATAAGGGACTACAGAGAACCTTAGAGTGCTGTTTTAAAACATTCGGCTGAATGTCTTCACAACCTGGAGACATCCCAAACGTGAGTTCCTCCAACTATACTGGTACCATTGCAGGGCTTATCTGGAGTGTAGCCAGTGGGTTTACTTTTGGTAAAATAGAAATGCAGTCTCTATGGACATTTACGCTAATACCCAGCATGCTGCTCAGCTGCCTGTAAGAGGCTGAAATGAGTGCTTCGGTCATTTCGCAACTAGTGTGATGATGACCATCTGGACATACTAAGGCTCATTCCCCGCGGTTGTCAGGTCTTCTCTACGACATGTTACGTTATAGATTCTTTGGGTTTGCCAGCAGTTTTCTCGGAAGATTGGCCCGAAAGGACTTCCCACCACTCGTAATTCTTATGTCGCGTCCATTCCTGAGATCCATGTGTGTATCATGTTCAGCCTGACCCTTGGAGAGTTTCCATTAAGACCAGTCCTTCGACTTTCCTTGCAGAATATGCTGAGTACCTCTCCCCAGGCATGAGGAGAACTTCTTAGGCTGTAAGGTGACTAAAGGAACGCGAATGATATTGCAATGTGCATAATCCCTACAACCAATTCCTAATGTTCCTACACGTATAACTTGGCCCAGTCTATGGACCATTGTACGTCAGACGAAAGACTTCGCATTTCAGCATAGTCGCATTTGCTATAGCACAGACTCTGTTGCATAGTAGTCCAGTGTAGTCGCTCATGAAGAACAAGGTCAAACATTTTAACTAAGTCATCACTGATACCTAAAGTGATCGCGACTTGAAACTATTCGACTAGAAACTGACCACGAGTTAAGGTCTAATCCAGTCTTGATGACTCCAACAAGACCTTAACTAGCGTCGTCTCCAACATATTATTTCGGGCTGCACGTGTGACTAGAGGTTTCAAGGCTCGAATGGCATACGAACAAACTTTGATAGAATATATGGCAAGGGTCTGCTTTGAATGTAGCTACAATTCAGCAAAACATGCAATGAAATCCATGAAAGGACAAAGCTAGAGCCTTGAAAGACTAGGTAGTATAATAAGTTATGAGCATCACCAGGTACCGATAATTTATTATCCGCCACATCCTTGTCAGCATTGACCAAAATGCTGGTGGGGGTGTTAAGTCTTCTTACCTGGAGCTAAAAGTGTCAGCTGGTGCTTAGGAAAAAAGGGTGTAACCTAGTGCGCATGTAATTATTAATTACATCCGATGCTTGTAGTGAGATGCGCCCATATATGGCGAGGTATATGGCAACTCTCCCTTTCATTTTTATCGTTACGCTCCCTGACCAGAACCCCATCACATATGCTGATTTCATTGTGAGCAATAGTTGCAGGTGTGACTGGAGGTCTCTGAGTTCACCTATTTTTCCTCTCAGTCCTCTTACATTGCTACATAGGTAGCTGGCGGTGAGTCCCATCACATCAGCGTGTTTTGGGTCAGTCGACTCTATGTAGGCTACCAGTAGAGGACTTAATATTGAAACTAGTTGGCCAATCCCTAAAGAACCGGCCTGTCGTCGATTTATTCCTTGGGTTCAGTTGAGACAATTGAGTGACACTGGTTGTCTTCCTCAGTGTTGCACCGCTGTAGTGTCACTGAGGCATGAGGACGTGTCGTGACATCAGTCTGCTGCCTCCTCAGGGTTCGAGGTTGGCTTTCGTGACATCGAATATGTCCTCTAACTTCACCCTTGGTCTCCTTTAGATACTTCACTCTAACAAATTCGGAATTGAGCAAGAGGTAGAAATGCATTTAGCATATGCATGTATTTCAAATTAACAAAGAACAAGCGAACTCCTTCGATGGAAGAGGAAGCGAATTTTAACTTTTCATTGAGTGCTTTATTAATAACCACGCACCATTTGATTACGACATGCTGTTTCCTTTCCAACCTGAATATACCTAACTTGTGAATCATCCGCTTGGGGAACCTGATTCTTCTAGCCGGTGAATCGAATTCAACCACTAACTCCACATTAACTTCTGTATGGTGAGTCCAGGTGCCTGAAACTGCTGCCAAATATTCAGGTCCAACTTCTGAACAAGCATCGTTCTCACCCGTTCAGATAAATAAGACTTGTTGGTCCACCACGTGATTGCTGTGAAGGCGAATAGCCTGAAAGTTCTAAATGAAGTCGAAAACCGTTTTACTTTTACTTTAACACTCTTTTTGTTGTTGTTCTATTGGGCAAACACTGTGGCTGTCTCCTATCCATATTTAAGCATAATTAATGACAGTCTGTAATATGACGGCTGAATTTAGACCACAAAAGAGCGCTAAGACACCGCATCCTCTAGTGGCTAGGTTTTCAACCAGAGGAGGATATAGTCCGATGGTAGCTGCGCCAAATAACATACTGGTTCTTAAGACCTGTGAACATATCACACACTCCGACAGTATGCCTACGTTAACACGGCCCATCACTGAAACTGCACAGGCAAAGCCAAGTGGACTCTACACAAACCTTTGTCCATAGGAAGCGAACGTTTCATGCATATCAAAACTGAAAAGAAACTCTCAAGACGTCATTAGGCCTCGAAAACATTTCCTGGGAAAAGTGACAACTGCCAGCTCTGTGGTGCTGTTACTGGTAAGAGCTTTTGAATGCAATCTTTGTAAACGATTGATGCACAGGCGTTGTGACAAAGAATTGCCGAAGACCTACTGTGAGTTTGTGTGAAATATCATGTGCCCATCGTTCTGATATATGTGCATACTTTGCCGCCTCGTCACAGCCTCGTGCAGCGCCTCACCCAATAAGCGTTCACCAAGCGCAAACCCTGGAAACAAGCTGGTAGGAGCAACAGAGAACTCCGAAGTTGTCGAAGGACCACTCGCATCCGGTAGCGAGCATGGCAGGGTGACAGAGACTGATCAGAACCTGGTCCGGTATAACCCCACCGACCCTCAAAAGGCTGGTCTACTTTGTGCAGTAAATTGGGGTAGGACATCAAGTCGGAAAAACTGCTAAGAGTGCACATGGATCTTCAGGGGCCCCAAGGTTATCCACCTCCACAAAAGATGACACTGAGCTCTGGTGAAGACACTAATGATATATTATAACTGTAACAAAACCTAGCTATCGATAAGAGCTCTAACATTAGAGTTAGACCTGATAGGCCATGGACAGACTGACAAATGGCCAGGCAGTCACTCGAACTAATGCCCATCACCTCCATGGCCGCAAACGTTATTCCGAAGCTAAGAACTGGCACAGCTTATGAACAACATATGCATGATATGCAGCAATGCAGATGGCTGTCATTTCAATTAACCTTTAATGCTTGTGGAGTAATGTCGAATTGCAGACTACCTCTTCCCACTCCCCTCATTTATCAGCTCAACAAGGCTACTAGCTGTTAAATTCAGCTTACAGAAGCAGCTGACTCTGGTGCTCCAGCAGTAGTATAAGACCAGGGGTGAAGTTAGAGGACATATTCGATGTCACGAAAGCCAACCTCGAACCCTGAGGAGGCAGCAGACTGATGTCACGACACGTCCTCATGCCTCAGTGACACTACAGCGGTGCAACACTGAGGAAGACAACCAGTGTCACTCAATTGTCTCAACTGAACCCAAGGAATAAATCGACGACAGGCCGGTTCTTTAGGGATTGGCCAACTAGTTTCAATATTAAGTCCTCTACTGGTAGCCTACATAGAGTCTACTGACCCAAAACACGCTGATGTAATGGGACTCACCGCCAGCTACCTATGTAGCAATGTAAGAGGACTGAGAGGAAAAATAGGTGAACTCAGAGACCTCCAGTCACACCTGCAACTATTGCTCACAATGAAATCAGCATATGTGATGGGGTTCTGGTCAGGGAGCGTAACGATAAAAATGAAAGGGAGAGTTGCCATATACCTCGCCATATATGGGCGCATCTCACTACAAGCATCGGATGTAATTAATAATTACATGCGCACTAGGTTACACCCTTTTTTCCTAAGCACCAGCTGACACTTTTAGCTCCAGGTAAGAAGACTTAACACCCCCACCAGCATTTTGGTCAATGCTGACAAGGATGTGGCGGATAATAAATTATCGGTACCTGGTGATGCTCATAACTTATTATACTACCTAGTCTTTCAAGGCTCTAGCTTTGTCCTTTCATGGATTTCATTGCATGTTTTGCTGAATTGTAGCTACATTCAAAGCAGACCCTTGCCATATATTCTATCAAAGTTTGTTCGTATTCCATGCTTCCAGTACCACGAGTTATTGGTGGCACAGTTTTGATCGCTTTCTATTGTAACATTTAGAACGGCTATGTTGCGACTTAGAATATTATGGGTGTGTGGGATGGTGTCACACTTCATCTACCATATATATCTACCATTATTGTGCTTGTTAGGATAGTTTTCTGTCTTATTTCCCCTCCTGCATGATATCTTCCAAGGCATTCCGAAATATAAAGGATTTTAGTCACGAGTGATGTATTTTGGCATGATTTCTCGTCGAATTCTCTTTCGATTTTTGTGTTGAAGCCATGGGTTGACAGCAGCGACTTTCAGGGGCATTGGATTTTGTCCAGAGACATGTCTTGATCAGCGATAGTGGGTGGAGGGGCTGAATTAGGAGAGGTGTTTTTACCCATATGCCTTGCGTGCGGTGTCATGTTCCATGGAGCTTATTTTGTGAGATTTAAGTGGGGAAACCATGAGTTCCACCATTTTGGCTGTAGGTTTATATTTTTAGGTGACTTGCAGTGTCTTTCCCTTCTCACTATTAGGCTTAGAGAGGTGATTGTTAGCATGCCTTCCAACCATCGTCTTATCTGCTGCAACTTTTATTCGTTTGTAGCATCATGTAATACAATACGTTGCGAATTGATGGATTTCTTAATCTCTGTCTGCGTCTCAAACTGAAGGCGTATAGTGCACAGTGGTCGTGCTGAGTCTTTTTCAGTCTATGGCAAATGGTCGGAGTTACGCATTTCGCCACTAAGTAAGATGGCTTGAGTTATTTTTAACCCCTCAAAATCCGGTACATTGCAAACTACCACACATGATCTCGTACATAGTCTTCGTAACCTCTGTTGTGATGAAATTTGTCAGATTGTCTTGGAGTGGATCAAATAAGTTCACCAATTCAACTGAGTTTCAACCGTATCAACGTCAACGACCAATTTGTTTGCCTGTGCTGGCTGAAACACGTGGTGGTGTAATGAGATAAAAACCAGCATAGTGTTACTGAATATTTTTCTTCCTCTTCTCTTTCAAAAAGAAACGCCGAAGTAACTCTACTGCAGCAATAAGAGGACCGTTTAGCTGGGCTTCTTATAAACGACGACAGTTAGCTCTGTACCCGCCTAATTCAAGCTCTAGATACAAGAGTTCGACAGCTACTTTGTTTTATGATTATCTACTTGTACGCCCTCTTCAGATCATCAATAAATACATCGTTCAGCAGTCGTAAGTGTTGTACTCTCCTTTGCTAGTTATAGCAGTGTTAAGAACAGGCTGGTCACCAGGTTAGTTGGGCCAGGCCAAAGGGTCAGCAAATAGTGTGGCTAGCGCTCAATTCTTGAAGGATTGGTAGCCATATATCGATCGTAAACTCTGTATTTAGTCGATACCAACTGGAAACAAATTTAAAGTCATTGAACCAGCCTTAGTAAAAGGTTTCCTAGAGTCTTCCTTTGTAACTGATTTTGTTTCAAGTTCACCAAGGTGTGAGGTTCCGGTGAGAATGCTTAGGGGTGTAACTTCAAAGGTCTGAGATTTTACGTCGCGAATATGTACTTATAGTTCAGATATGATGGCCATATTTTTTGAACATCCTATATTCATAGCCTTACTATACTTTACTTCCTGTACCTCATCTTTAGCTCCTCTATAGAAAGATCTAGTTGTCCTATTTCTGAATTAAACGTTTTTTATATTTATTTTCTGTTTTAATTTTATTATGGCTTGATCTCACACGGCATTTTGGTACAAATATGAAAATTTCAGCATGTGATATCGGTCGCCCAAATTCAGCAGTCCGATAATTGATATCAGGTGTGCGTCGGTTGAAGCTGAACTTGAAGGGTGAAATCCGGTGACACTGCATAAAGTGTAGTGAAGGGATCTATGCTAAATTTTTAGTATCGATGCAACTACCAGCCATCAACATATTTTTACCAAAAGGTTAAAGCACTGGAATATTATAATATTTTTCACTAAGAATGAGTTAAAAAGTATAACTCTAATTTAGTTAAGGCAGTCTCTATCCAACTGAGATAATCATCGGAGGAGGTGTCACGGTTCCTGAACATTTAGGAATCCCCTCTTTCCATGCTTGTCGAAACTAATTTCACTTTTGCTGCAGGCGACAATCCCTGCTGTGGGTTAAACGTTTTCCGGTTGTCGAAAAACCAGGGAATACGATCAGAAGTACTGATGTGTATCATACCGGCTCTCATTTGTAGACTGTTTTCAGTGCATTTATATTAACCAACTGTGAACTCGATGATTAAAGAATTGCATAATTAACTTCGTCATACGGACTTGGTGAACGACACATGAAGCTTCGACGTTCCCGTCTTTTAATATCAAACACACTGAGGTTCATCTGGTTATTAAGCAAAAAATAGTGTTCTGAGTCCTGGAAGATTATCATCTGACAACACCAGCAAGTACCAATAGCGTTACTGACAGTTGCTGAAGTGGTTATTTGATATATTCTGATCTGCACAATTAACAGGACACTGTGACAGAAAGTTGAAACTTAAAATCGGAATCCGGCAAATATGCAGGAAAAAGGGAAAGGTCAATATTATCTGTGCTACTGCTCTGATACAGGCACTTTAGCACTTTTCGTCAGCAGTCAGCTTGCACCGTTTACAGGCACTAAGTGTCTATATTTAAGCGCCAGTTTTATATTTCATACGGAAATCATTCAAACTCAGCAGATTCAACAGTGGAGTACCATACGGCATATAGGGGTGAATGTCATATATCCTCCGTATTAGATCTGCTAAAACAAAGGCACCACCTTATCATGTTTAAATTTGCAACGTCTCGTTAAATGCTTCCCTATTGTTCATTATTATGTGGTTGCCTGTGCTATACCTATGTTTTTACATCCTCTGTTAACTCTCATTGAAATTTATGTTATGAACGAGTAATCTTAGTAGACGGCCTTGCACACCCCTTCTGTCACAGATACTTTTAAATGAAAGGTGTAGAAATTAGACTACACCTGTAAAGAAATGAAAAGTAAAGGGAAATAAGAAAATATATGAGAGTCACGGATGTGATTCATTTCAGTGTGTAGATTTAAACGCATGTCTATGAAGAGGGAGCAGTAAATTGTAACGTATGACGTAATGCAAGTGTATACCCTGAAACTCTTAAGATACTTGTTCAGCCTAGGCCAAATACCCATAACCAACTAAACGTTCAGATCTCATTTAATCCTAATAAATCACAAAGACTACACTCGTTATACATTTTCGATCTCATGGGGTTTTTCTTTACACGACTCGGGTAAATGCAACGCCAGGGGTAGTTTCCAGCTCCTTATCTTTGATTCGTTGTGTGGAAAAGACTACGTAAATATATGTCTAGACGACACTCTAGCAGCTGGTTCAGATGAAGGCATGGCCATTTAGGATGACTTTTCATAAAACTATTGGAGCATTCGATAGCAATCAGTATGACCAACAGCCAGACTGTTATGCTCTGACGACCTCTCACGGGACATGAACTTGACGTTCTTTCTTTAACTGTAAAGCTCCAGATGAAATAAGCATTCCCAACAATAATTTATTTCCAGTGTTTGTGAACTTCTCAAAGGAATTGCAGCAGTTCTCTTTCGTTTTCTGTGAACAGTTTATCTGTGCTAAGGAATCTTTTCAGTTGTAAGTGACGAACCCTAAACCTGACCCATGAAGCATTGGAAAAAATCTACTAGTCCGTTTGCTCACATCATCGCGTGACAAGTTGCATATAAATTTGTTCGTCTATATTTCAGACTGCATTAGTTTATGAGAGACGGTTGAATAATCCAAATGTTTATCAGTAAATAACAAACAGTTCTACTCAATCAGCTGTTGTGATGCTTAAATATATAAACAGAAATCTATTTCCTAATACTTCTACGAAATGTCTTGAGATGCAGGACAAATTAATTTCACTTTTCTAGAAGTGTTTTAGATAAAATTTAAACAAGAACATGAGTTTGTGTAGCTGCAGAATGAAACAAAATGTAAAAATACCGTTGTTTTCCATAACATCATCTCCCTATCTTTTCATGATTGCCTTTATACATAGCATGAACAGCACAGAAATGTGTTACTGATCTTGTCATTATTAAGCTAATAATAATTTTTTACCTCCAC